>BMAC01000120.1:138635-175156 GCA_014905375.1 Phtheirospermum japonicum
GCATAAATGATGAAGGGGTGTTATGGATGTCTTTAAGTGAAAACGTTACTGACTCGCCTAAGACGGACATGGTCATCCTTCCTTTGTTCACATCTATTAAAGTATGAGAGGTGGACATAAATGGTCGACCTAGCAGAATAGTATGCTCCGTGCCTTCGTTTGGAAATTCGCCGACATCAAGTATGACGAAATCAACTAGAATTACAAATTTGCCGACTTGAACTAATACATCTTCAACTATCCCAAGCGGTTGTCTAATTGATCGATCTGCCATTTGTAGTCGCATCATAGTCGGCCTCATTATTCCAAGGTTAAATACTTTATATAGTGAGTACGGCATCAAGTTGATCCCTGCACCAAGGTCGAGCATTCCACATGCTGTTTGCCCCTTTCCTAAGGCAATAGTTGTGCAAAAACTCCCCGGGTCTTTCTCCTTTTTGGGTAGCGGACCCTTGCATATGGCGCTCACCTCTTTGGTTAATTATACTTGTTGTGTTGTCTCCATTCGCCGTTCTCTCGCGACTAACTCCTTGAAAAATTTAACGTATGCGGGCATCGTCTTTATCACATCTAGTAAGGGGAGATTAACGTTCACGTTTTTCAGTAAATTGTACAACTCCATAAACTTCTTGTTTTCTTTTGCCGGACGAAGTCGACTTGGAAAGGGAACATGATCATAACTAGTCAAATTCTTTGGATGGTCAGTTGCTAAATTGTTCCTCCTTTTTAACGCTCCCGGCACATATGGATTGGTCGATTTATGCATAAGATTGGCCGGTTTGGTTGTATCTTCTTGCGGTTGGGTCTCGGATTTCTCCGTGCCTTCTTCCTTTTCTAACTCTATGCCATTATCGACCTTCTTTCCACTTCTCAGCACATGAATAGCCGAGGCGTGTTCCGTTTGGCTCAGAAACTTATTTTTCTCCTTCGAAAATGTTGCTACAGTCGCGGATAATTGTCCTATAATCCTATCTGAATGTTGATGCCCTTGCTGCACAGCCTTAACAAGCTCATGACCTTGCTGTACAGCCTTGACTAGTTCGTCAAACCTTGACTCGAATTTTGCATTGAGATCCGTTATTTGCTTATTCACTTGTGAAGTTAATTGCGTGAGTCCTTCTCAATTTCGTACAGTCTCCGCTACTTGATTTTGTTGCCATACTAAAAGTTGATTATTTGCTTGCACAGGCGCAGGCGCTTGTCCGGGGCCATATGTGAAGTTTGGATGATTGGGAGGTCCTGGATGATATGTGTTTCCCGCTGGAGGTTGAGGTTGGAAATTCTGAATAGCTTTGACCTCCGTTTCTTCCACTTTATCAAACACGGTTGTGCACACGCCCGCTACGTGTCCTTCAATCCACATCGTGCACATAACTCAACAGCCTTTTTCGATAATTCCATTTTTGCCACCTTTGCTCTTAGAGGGGCCAACTCCTTGGCCATCTCTTCGAACTTCATGTCTCTCTCGTCTGGCATCTCGGAGACTTCTTTGGCCATAATTGTTCGTGGTCGAGAATTAGTCTGTCTCAATTTCTCGCTCAACTTCTCAAACAGTTGCTTGGCTTCCGTTGCTGTCAAGTATCCAAAATCTCCTCCAGTTGCTACTTCGACGTTATTTTTGTAAGAGTCCAAAAGCCCTTCGTAGAACAACTGATTTACCATTCCCGGAGAGTTGTGATGATGTGGACAAGCTTGCAATAATGATTTCAAACATTCCCATGCCTCGTGAAGCAACTCCCCATCTTGCTGGACAAAGTTGGTTATTTGTCTCCTAATATGGCCCGTCGTCTGTGCTGAGTAATACTGATTAATAAATTTGTCGTTCACCATGGTCCAGTCGATCAGATATCTCGGTTCCAGTGATAGTAGCCAAGACTTGGCTTTATCCTTCATGCAACTCCGAAAAGACACCATTTGAAGGTCTTCATGATGAAGTCCCGGAGATGGGATCCTACTAACATCGGCATAAAACTCCTTGAGGAAAGTCAATGGATCTTTATTGGCGAGGCCATGAAATATCGGGAGGTTGTTGATTATGTGAGGTTTCAGCTCGAAGTCTCTCGCGGTCCTACTTAACACAATGGCAAAACTATAGGGACCCACTTGAGGAGTCGTGAACTCTCTTTGTCTTGGTTCGCGCGCCTCCCGTTGGTATCTCTCTTGGTTATTGGGCCTCACATATCTTCTGTCATACTCGTTCCTCTCGTTGTGGTGGTTATTGGCAAGCCAGTCGTCAACCTGTTCGTCTCCATGATAAGACCTCTCAGAATAATTATCTTGGTCATGCTGGTGGCGATTTCTATGTCCTCCTCCTCGTCCTTCATTCTGGTCCATCGTGTTTCGCTGAATATCCTCCCAATATTCTCGAGGTTGTACTCGTCCATTGGGGTGAACTAGTTCACTCCCGTACTCGTTTCTTTGTCGTGTAGGTGGGTTCCTCGGTGGTTGATTGTCCTCGTTGTTGTGGGTGGGATTGTCCAGCCGCAACATCGCTTCTGGAATCGGATGAACAAAATCAGTCGTGGCAGATGATTCACTTTCGGATACGTGAGGTGGTCTCGCTCAATTTGAACGATGAATGTTGTCAATAAACGGTGCAAGTTCGAGTCTCAGTGATCTTCGACCTTGCATACACTTAACATCAGATTAAACGTATCGACTATAGAAGATGATTATACAAATAGACGGTAAAAATAAAATGAACAAACATATTTTTAAAAACCTTTGCAATGTTCCCCGGCAACGGCGCCAAAATTCTGATTCAAACTTTTTGGTTGCCTACTTATAAAAATGTGTCAAAAGTTTAATAGCTTGCCCGCAAGAGAACGGGGTCGCGCGTAGGTTGGCAAATTGACCCGAGTCATCTCTCGAGGAACATACAATCGAAATCTTGAATAGTTTGTTCAATAACAAGTAACGTATACTAATGGGGGAATTTGATTGATGTTGATTAATGACTACGAATTTAAATAGCAAGACTTAATTTTAAAAACTAATTTAATTATCCTAAATTATCTAAAATTATCAACTAAATCAACTAAATTATTTAAACTAATTAACTAACTGAAAATTAAACTAATGATTAACTCATTTTTAAAACTAAATTAAATTAACTAAACCTAGATTAATTAACTAAATAATTAACTAATAAATAATTTAAACTAATTAATTCGAAAACTAATTAATAAATAAGAAGCAATTCAGATTCAGCAAACTGAAACTAACAAATCATCTAACTAATTTAATTGCCAACGGTTATAATTTCTAACAGCTAACTGTTACTGCAAAGTCTGGGAGATGAATTGAAGGAAGAATAAAAAAGAATAAAGAAAATGAAAATGAAAAGGGATGGGTTTGAATTGGTGGGTATTTGAAGATGGCGAGTCCATGAAGTTAATAATGTTGTGTAAATTTCAGTAAGCAGAGTTCCTTGGTTGGTAATTGGTAAAAAATGAGAATTTGGGTGTCTTGATTGATTCCCCACCGCATAGAGTTGGTCTCTCTGGCAGAATGGTTTTCAGATGTTCATCTGAGACGTTAGTGGCACCGAATGATTCTTGACCTAGTTTAAGAAATCATGACAAATCAATTCATGGCATATAAACATGTGACTAAAACTGCCAAAAAGGCAAGATTTGTAAGGTAAAAAATATACCTACTTTCTTTTCTTTTAATTAAAATATTTTAATTTCATTAATGGATCATTGGGGTGGGATAGATATATGAAGGAAAAATAAAAACTAATAAAGAAAATGAGAATAAAAATGAAAAGGGTATTTAGGGTAAGTTTGTTTAATTTCTCAATTTTATTTAAATCAAAAATGATAAGAAATGATTCAATCATGCCACGTAAGCATAGAAGTCCGATCGGGCTTTTTTTGTACCTTATTTGATGAATTTGCCAACTTAGAAGACGTGAT
Organism: Phtheirospermum japonicum; assembly: GCA_014905375.1. Taxonomy (NCBI): domain Eukaryota; kingdom Viridiplantae; phylum Streptophyta; class Magnoliopsida; order Lamiales; family Orobanchaceae; genus Phtheirospermum; species Phtheirospermum japonicum. The sequence continues at coordinate 142,556 of BMAC01000120.1, forward strand.
TTGATGCTTCCCAACATCACGTACCTTTTTTAGAAAGTGGCCAACATAATGTACCGAAAACGAAATTCCCCCAAAAAAGCCCTTATTAAAATTGAAAACAAAGTTGGGCCAACCATGTGCCATTGCCACAATTTTATTACATTAGCAACAATAGACACGCGATTATCTATATGTATAAACAAAGAGCATGGAGAAAATATGACCCCTTTTGTTGATGTGTATTATATTACAAAAATGGAGAAACAAATAAATAAAAAGAGAAAAGAATCAGATCTAAAATCACGGTGAAGGAGCACAAGTGGTGTGCGTGCTATTAGGGTTGCAAAAACCCTATATAAATTGTTATGATGGTGTCGGGGTAAGTTAGTTTGATGCGAATCGTAGAACTATGACTTGCAATTTAAGGGGCATCTCGGAGTTCAATGGGACTGAAGCTTAGCAGTTTCACTCGGCATATTGTGAGAAATATGACGGTGTGGTAGCAACGACCAGATCAGGTGGCCGAAAATGTATGTAGAGGCGAGAGCACCGTGACACACACACACACACACACACACACACACACCTGTCTCTTATACACATCTAGATGTGTATAAGAGACAGGATCTACACTGTGTATTACACGGGATTTATAGAAAATTAAATATAAAAAAATTTGTGAAAATTAAAAAGTTTTTAAATTTAAAATAAAAATTGAAAGAATGTGTTCTCAACCCGTTTCTTGTTCAATTTATCAATTATTATAATTATTAATTAATATTATATTTTAATATTTAGATTAAACTATTTAATAATTATATTTACATAATTAAAAGAATTCAAAAGATATCACATCATTAACCCGTCTATTATCTATATTAATTAATTATTATTAACTCATTTTATATTTTTATGTTAGATTAAGGTAGTATGAAGGAAATATGATTTTATTTTAGAATTTTTTTTTTGTTAATTATATTATTAGGACTCATATTATTAGGTTATTTATTACGGTTTTATTTTAGATTTGTTTTATTAGTTATATTGTTAGGACTCCTATGATTAGGCTATTAATTTGGTTGTTTTATTTAGGTAATTAGAATATTAATATATTATGTTTCTTGTTTTTTGAGATTTATACAAAACCAAACAATAAATAAATTAAAAAAAAAGATAAATTATATAATATGAATTAGGATTCTTTTTTAGTTGTTTGCGGTTGTCTTGTTTCCTTTTTTCTCGGATGAGATTATGTTTTATTTCTTTGTTAAGCTACTTTTTGGGATATCCATCCCTTGGCCAATCGGGCCAAATTTCGGGGCTCATGCCCTCAATTGAGACTCAAGTCAGGTTGGTTTTGGGATATCTGTACCTTGGCCAATCGGGCCAAGCCTTGGGGATTATGCTCTCAACTGACAATCAAGTCAGGTTGGTTTTAAGATATCCATCCCTTGGCCAATCGGGCTAAACTTTTAGGGCTCATGCCCTCTACTGACAATCATGTCAGGTCAATTTTTGGGATGTCCATCCCTTGGCCAATCGGGCTAAATGATTTGGGTCTCATGCCCTCAGCTGACAATCAGGTCAGATCAGTTTTGGGATGTTTATCCCTTTGCCAATCGGGCCGAATGTTTTGGGGCTCATGCCCTCAGCTGACAATCAAGCCAGGTCGGTTTTGGGATATCCATCCCGTGGCCAATCAGGCCAAGTTTTTTGGGGCTCATGCCCTTAGCTGACAATCAGGTCAGATTGGTTTTGGGATATCTATCCCTTAGCTAATCGGGCCAAATTTTCTTGATCACAAGTCAAATAAATCAAAAATTTTAAATAATTAGGTACATTAATTTTACACATGGTATTTTCGTAAGTTTGATACGTTCTATGGCCGTGGCAACTTATCTCCATCAATTTGTTCAAGCTTATACGCTCCTCCTACAAGAATTGTGACGATCTTGTATGGACCCTGCCAAGTAGCATCCAATTTACCTCTAGCTTTGCCCAGATCAGCTCGGCGGAGAACCAAATCTCCTACTAGAAATTATCGTCTGACCACTGACTTATTATAGGTTGTTATTTGGAGAGTTTTAGTGGTGATGAATAAATCATCGGGTTCATTGGCTCGATATTATCGGAAATCGATTCGATTGAAGGTTTCAAGGTGTTTCAAGCTTAGAAAATAAAGGGAAATGAAAATAAAGAAAATAAACTAGCTAAACTAAACTAGGAATTGAAATAGCAAGTAGGTAGGATGCCTCGGTCGTATGCCCATAATAGAAATGCAAACAAGTAAAGAAAATAAGCAAGAAAATGCATTGTTTCACTAAGTACAAGCATGCAAGCACAAGGTACAATTATGCATAAAAACTCAAATAATGCAAATTAACAAAAATTGGAAGCATGGATGTAAAGAATAAGAAAGTTCAAAATCTTAAGGAAAATAACAAGCAACAAAACCTAGATCTAAGATTTAACCTAAAACTATGCATGAAAATGAAATTCAAAATAAAGCATGTGAAAAACTCAAAATCAAGACGATCCAAGAGTCGATCTATGATCTAGATGTGTCACTCATCTAGATTCCATAGCCAGTTCATATGTTTCATCATGAATTCAAGGTGCTAAGGCTAAAAGCATAACATGAAGAACAAGCATGGAAATGTAGAACAAAGCATGAAATTAAAGCATAAAACATGAAATTGAAAGGAAACTTACTTGAATTAGGAAATGAAACAAAGCTTGAATTAAATTGCATCAAAAGTAACAATCCAAAGGAGTATTTGGATTCTTCTTAGGCTTACAAACTCAAGGCAAGGCATGAAAGTAAATCTAAAATCTAGAAAAGAAATTACATCAAAGCTTGAAATTGAATCTAAAACCTAAGAGAGAGAAATTAGATCTTAAAAACTAGAGAGAGGATTTTTTAATCCCCAAACCCATTCTTGGGTTGGGAGGAAAATGAGAGGTCTCTTACAAAATGAAAGAGAGGTTCTATTTATACAAGTTAATTAGGGGTAAATGGGTCAATTATTCCATATGAGCTTGGATTTCCATATATTAACCAAATCTGACCCAAAATGGTCAAAATAGACCATTTGGGTCGAGTTTGGCTCGATTAGCTCGACAAATTTGCAAGGTAGCTCGACATGGGCCGAGATGGCTCGGCGCTGGGCGGGCTGGCTCGGTCATCCTCGGCAGCTGTCGGCAGGAGCTTGCGGGCATGGCCGAGCGTTCTCGGCAGGCGCTGTCGACAGGCGCGCGCAGTTGCCGCGGGACTCGGTAGGCATGCGCGCAGTCGATCGACTTCCCTCGGCAGGACGGGCGTGTACGGCCACTCTTTGAAGCACATTCGATCTAGCCGTCAGCAGTCGATCGACAGTGCTCGACAGTCGATTCGACTGCTGGGCAGTCGATCGACTGCGCTCGGCGTTCTCAGCACCTGGCGCGTGCAGGTCCTCGGCAGGCTCGGCAGGCGTGGGCGCTGTGTCTCGACAGGTGCTCGGCAGGCGTGGGCGGACACTGGGTAACCCAGTGTCATATCACGTACCCAGTGTCAGCCATGATATTTCAAATCGAGCCCCGATTCCGCTAAAACTCCAATCGTAAGCCCATACTCGACCATATCCAAACTAGAATACTTCAAAATACCTAATTTAGACATAAAATTAATTAATTATGATTAAAATAACCATATTAAGTAGAAAATCAAAATGAAATACGAAAAACAACAAAACGAGAAAACAAACGAAAGAACTAACAAAACTCAACTCAAAAACTACTAAAATCAACATAAAATCCTAATTAAAAACATGAGGAAAACACAACAATTACATGCAAAACGACTACCCCACACTTATCGATTTGCTCGTCTTTGAACAACAAAAAGAATCGAGAGTGTATATGCAATGAACATAGTGTAAAAAGAAAAATTCTCGTGCTTATCCGTATTAATATGATGGGATTGTCAACATAAACTCACTATCGTCAAGCATTGCTCGTATTACTCTTTCTTAAAAGCAAGCCAAATCGATGACTTCCTCACAAATGGAATTTTGTGGGTGTTCGCTCAATTCGCTCAAGTTTTTAGTATATAAGACGTGTTTACGCTCAAGTCGGTCAATACATGCACCTTGTCAAGATTTCACAAATCGGACGCTCAAAATCGCTCGTAGTACATGACCAAACAAGAATCTGAAGAGGTCTTTATTATGGGTTGTAATGTTGGCTCTTTGGTAAGGTATGGAACATATGGATATAGTGGTTAACACACGATCAAACATGATCAATAACTCACAAAATCCTAATTTCTAAAACCCGAAGCTTATAATTGCTTCATCTTTCCCAATTCACCAAACTCTCATTCGAAATCCTTTCGTATTCTCACACGCGTTTCCGACTTTATTTCACAACACTTAGAAGCTTTTTGAATTCGCTTCTTTTTGATAAACTTAGCCCTTTTTGAATTAGGCTTTTCGCTTGAACGCACGCTTTATCACTTTTTGTGATTTGGGAGTATTATTCTTTTTTTTCTTTTCTTTTATTTTTGTATAAGCAACTCAAAACCCGAAACCCACAATCAATTTCCCTCACATCTCTCGTCAACTAACAATAAACTCTCCCACTTCACAAATTACGAAGATACAAGAGCTAAATACGAGCTCGGCTAACAAGAAACGAGATAAAGGCTCTAGGGGGCTCATTTGGATTTTTTTAGTAGCTTATATATATGGATATGGCCGGAATAAGGGTGATATATGTGCCTCGAGATCATTTTCAAAATCAATCATGTACGAGCAAAATCAAACCTCCTCAATGTAATTTCCATAAAAATGCAAGCACGCCGATAAATCACACAAGGCTACTCACTAGTTTGCACCGAATTTGGGAGCAAAATCAAAAGAGATTTTAGAGCTTTGCAATCTTTTCACGAGAAAATGTTGATTAAATATATACAGGCGGTTTTTTAGACGAAGCACAAAAATTCAACCCCTCACACAAGAGGCCATAAACATGAAAAAACCCGACTAGTAAACTATTCAAACTTCCAAGCATGTGGAGTTGTTCAACAATGTAATAAACATACAAAAGACACAAAAATGACTCAACCATATAATAGCGCAAATAGTAAGCGTCACTTCGCCAAGGCTCGATTTAAGAACCACAAATCATGCTCGACAAAAACCGGGACCCTAAACACCTACCCACCCCACACTTAAACCATGCATTACCCGCATTTTAATGAAAACCAAGTAAAAGGAGGGGGAATAGAAAATTCCTTAACCGAGCGAGTTTGAGTCGAGCTTGGTGGGGTCCACCTAGGCATCCAATCAATCCAAGCAAAAATCGAGCATTGCTAGTGTCTCCCGGCTTCATTTATGTTACCAACTTATCAAACTCCCCAAGGTTGAAGTAGGAAAACAAAGCCTAGAAAAGAAAATCACACGAAATTAAAAACACAAGGAAATATGTACATGTATCTCAACAACATATTTCTTTTTGTTTTTTAATTTTTCAAATGTTTTTGGATTTTTATAAAATAAGAAAGAAAAGAAAAGAAATAAACGATAAGAACTTGGGTTCCCTCCCAAGAAGCACTTGTTTCACGTCACTAGCTTGGCGTACTCCCTTTTTAATCAAGGTGGAAAGATAATGGGAGGGTCCACCAATACAATCTACTCCTTGTCGGGAGGATCCAATCTTTGGAACGTCCTTGGCGCATTTCATATCTCATATAAGATCCGCCAAAAAGTGAACGTTCCAAGGGGGCAATTGAAGCTCGTCTCGGCTAGGTCTTCGGGTGGGATGGTGATTTTAAAGTGACTCGATGACTCATCCATAAAGAAAAAGGAGTAATGGCCGACTCACTCTTCCAAACTTTGATCGACAAATGGGTGAGGGAAATGATCTCTCTTGGTAGCCACTTCCAACTTCTTAACATCGACCAACGTCCTCCAACCCGTTGTAGCCCTCGTGGCCAACAACCCTCCTTCTTCATCCTTAAGAAAGAATATGCCGCTTGTCTTGGGCACCAAATCAATGGGCTTCACCCACTCTCCTTTAGACATCACGGACATCATGCCCTCCAATAACAAACTCAAAATCCCGGCTCTCACCATTTCATCAAGAATCAAATTCAAAGATCTAACTCCCTCAACCACTCCCGATATTCAATCAATAGCACTCTTAAGAACATCAAGCCCTTTAGCCATCCTCTCTTTATTACCTCGGTTCAAATTTCCCAAGATGGTAATCGATTTGTTCTCCTCTTCCTCCAAATAAGTATGCGTTAGCTTGAACAAATCACCGATACCTTCAGGTACTCTTTAATCTTAGCATCGAAAATTTCCACACCACGAAAATCTTCAAGCTTCTTGATGGAATCAACTCCCAATCCCTCATCAACAATCTCCACCCCAAGAAAATCTTCAAGTTCTCCAATCCTATCATCAATAACCCCCACCTCCCCCTCTAAAAAGTCGTCGTTGCCCTCAACGACACAACGAGAGGCATTGACACACAAATCGGGGTCACATAGAGGAACAACGGGCTCATCGTTAAGAATAAGGGGCTCATCATCCTCAAAATAATCCTTAATATTGACATCCGGGCTAACCTCCTCCTCGAGGCTCTTTTCCATCATATAAGCTTCTTCGACTAACTCTTGGAGCATGTCCATGAGGAACGAATCCGCATGAGCTCGTTTAAGCATATCAACATCGCTTGCGAATTGGTCCATTGTAGCATCAATAGCATTAAACTTAGCCTCGCACGAGGCCAACGTAGTGGTCAATGAACTCAATTGTTTCAAAATGGCCAAGAGAGTCGGATCGGGGGTGATAGGGCAACATATATGCCAGACCTGGTGTGGGTAGCTCTGAATCAGAATAATTAGATAATTTAAGAGAGGGCTGGAACAGCTCTGTCTCAAAGAAAGATCTAATTAGCCCTCCCGATAAAACAGAATGTTAGGAAGAGGTGGTTATCGCTTGAGATCCCTGACTTAACCATCTTGAAGGGCACTAAAAGTTTGGAGATTATACCAAGCTGAAGTCCCAGGGATTGAAGTTTAACCTGGTCTGGGTAAAAGACCTGGTTGAGTCCCCTGAGGAATAGAGCTTTTCCTCATTATAGCAAGAGTTGACCCGTTGAACGGCAGGGACAAGAGGAAAGAAGAGCCGGATCGTGACAGTTCTGGTTCCTTGAACTCTGCTAGAACCCTAGAGTCAAGTCTGATATCAATACCTAGGTGATACGGGAGAAGGAAATAAGGAAGACCTGGGACAGGGGAGACCTGTTTCCCAGATTCCCAGCGAAGAGACAAGTGGGACCACTTGTCAGAATTTATTGCGTAATGGCCCTTAATTCGCGGCATGTGTTCCTGAGATCCCGGCTGGGGTCCCCGTCAGGAGAAACTATAAATATCTCAGCCCCAAGGCTGAGAGAGGTATTTCATTCTTTGAGCATTCCTTCTTATTTTCAGGAAAACACCTCAAATGCTTGCTGAATTAAGCATCAGAGAGGTTTCCACCGGGAAACCACCGGAGGTCCTTTCTAATTTGTGTTTGTAGTGCAGATCAGGAAGGTATTTGAAGATTAAGGCATATCCTTGGTCCTATTTTTTGGGATGGAACAATTGGCGCCGTCTGTGGGAAGGTGATCAAGCTAAGGCGTGAGGTTTTCTTTTTATTTCATGGCTTCAGAAGGTTTACGGCGAAACTTTGTGGAAGAGATCGGTGGAACCCCTAGTTCCGCTGCGCCGTGGGGGATGCCCAGTCGACAGATACGTCGGCAATGGGGCCAGAAGAGACAGCACCGCCGTCAGAGGCCGTGCAAGGCGCTACGCCGCCCCCACTCGGTAGATCTGTGCCAGCCATTGGTGGTTCATTTAATGAGTCCTTCCTCTTGCAGCTCTCAAAGCTTATCGGCAAAGCCGTGGAGACGGCGGTGGAAAAGAAATTTGTGGAGATATCGACGCCACCATCCAACACACCACCGACACGAACTTTCCCGGTGGCGGGAACTGAACCATTACGAGGCCAGCGCACGGATCGAACTCCTCTGCGGGACAGGGAAGAGCACTTCTCCACCTCTGATAGTGAGACCTCAAACCAGGCTATTCCAGGCCTAGCTAAGTAAATGCAGAGCCTGCAAAAAGAGGTGCGGGAGTTTAAGAAGAAGATGACAAGCACTAGTGCAGTTCCGATACGGCGAGGTACCCCGTTCACGGAAGAGGTGCGCGACGAAGTGCCGGCCTCGTACCGGTCTCTGGGTTTTGAATATAATGGGACCACAGATCCGTGGGACCATTTGAGTAGATTTGAAATTGGGGCAACTGTACACAAATTTTTAGACGCTGTTATGTGTCGGGTCTTCCCAATGACTTTTACCAAGTCGGCGCAACTCTGGTTTAGCCAGTTGCCACCTCGTTCTATCAGCAACTTTGACGAATTCAGTTCGGCCTTCCTGCACCAGTTCACGAGCTGTAGGAAGTACCATAAAATGCCGCTTGAAATTTTCAGTCTGAAGCAGAAAGAGAACGAAAGCCTGCGTGCCTACATCAATAGGTTTACAACGGCTAAGTTAGAGGTACCTTCTGCGTCAGAAGAGCTGTTGGTAAATGCTCTGGCACAGGGCCTGAGGAGAGGAGAATTTTTCCAATCGCTGGTGGTAAAACCAGCTCTGGAATTTGGAGAGCTCTTAGAGAGAGCGGATAAGTATATCCATTTGGAAGAAGCTTTGAAAATCAAGGAGGAAGGATAGAAGAAGAGGGAAAGGTATGATAGGGATGAAAGGGTAGCAGTGAAGAAGCCCAGGACAGATCTGTCTGGAGGGAGACCTTGTTTCGACAGATATACCCCTTTAGTGACACCGCAAGGCAAAATTCTGCAGGCAATAGAGAGGCATCCAGAGCTGAAATGGCCCAAGACGTACTCATAGAAGCCCAGGAAAGAAAGATCTGATCGATTCTTCCATTTCTATAACGAATATGGGCACAATACCAATGAGTGTACGCATCTGAAAGACGAACTGGAGAATGATTCAGGCTGGGCACCTGAAGGAGTACGTCCGTATGAGGAGAGAAGAGGCTAGGTCTAGCAACAAAGGCTATGACAGGTCTAACCAAGGGCAAGAGAGACCAGGATAGAAGCCGCTCTGATGGGAGACGATCTGATCAAGCCCAGGTTATTCATGGGGAAATCCAGATGATCACTGGAGGTGAGCTGGAGGAGCATTCCAAGAGGACGCAGCACAGTTATGTCAGAGCTGCGAAAGACTTAGTTCAAAAATCACGCGATGTGGGACAAATGACCTCTACCCCTAACATCTGTTTCGGGTCAGAAGATGGTGATGGCATTTTGGCCCCACACATGGATGCTCTGGTTATAACGGCAACTATCACCAATTACAATGTACGACGGATCTTTGTGGATACCGGAAGTTCTGCCGACATCCTGTTTTATGACTGTTTCCGACAATTAAAATTGGATGTGGAGCTGGAGGAGGTGACTACCTCTCTAGTCGGCTTTGCAGGGGGAGCTCTGAAACCAATGGGAGCAGTCAGACTCCTCGTCACCCTAGGGGAAGAGCCTTATAGGGTGACAAGGATGGTTCGTTTCTTGGTTGTAGATGCGCCATCCTCTTACAATGTCATGCTTGGTCGACCCTCCCTAAGTCAGTTCCAAGCTGTAATCTCGGTTTTTCACATGAAGATGAAATTCCCCACCGAGGATGGAACTGGAGAGGTAAGAGGAGATCAGTATGCATCGCGCCATACGTATGTTGAGTGTATTCCGCGGAATGATGAGGAGGAGAGGATGAGTAAAAAGGCTCGAGTAGAGCAGCCACGACAAGAGCTGGCAAGAAGAGAGGAGGGGTTGATGCTGGTAGAAGTCGTTCAAGGCGATGAGAGTCGAACTCTCCGTGTGGGTGCGACACTTAGTCCAGAGGTCTTGACAGACCTGGTGGCGCTGCTAAGAGAGAGCGTGGATGTTTTCGCTTGGTCTCCCCAAGACCTGGTGGGGATCGACCCGGAGGTCACCGAACACCACCTTAATATTCGCTCGGATTTGAAGCTAGTCAAACAAAAAAAATGTAATTTCGGGCCAGAGAAGGAGGCCATCATAGAGGCAGAGGTCGAAAAGATTTTGAAGGCGGGGCATATTCAGGAAATACAATCCCCAGAATGGCTTTCCAATGCATGTTGGTCCCAAAGACGGATGATTGACGGATGTGCATTGATTTCTGAGATTTAAATTGCGCCTGTCCGAAGGTCCATTACCCTTTGCCAAGGATTGATCAGCTCGTGGACTCCACCTCCGGTTGTGAGCTCCTGAGCATGATCGACGCCTCGCAGGGATACCACCAGATCAAGCTAGCTAAAGAGGACTGGAAACGCGTCAGCTTTATAACCCCGAAGGGGACGTATTGCTATGTGGCCATGCCCTTTGGCCTTAAAAATGCGGGTGCTACGTACCAGCGACTGGTGGACAAAATGTTCAAGAATCATCTCGGCCGAAATATGGAGGTCTATGTAGACAATATGCTGGTCAAAATCACGAAGGCAGTATAGCATGTGGACGATTTGAGGGAAACCTTCGATACCCTGCGAATGTACAAGATGAAGCTGAACCCTAAGAAGTGCGCGTTTGGGGTCAGAGCTGGAAAAGTTTTAGGATATATGGTCACGGAAAAGGGTATTGAAGCTAATCTCGAGAAGGTGAGGGCCATTATGGAAATGCATGCGCCTAAAAATGTGAAGGAGATGCAATGCTTGGCTGGACGGATCAATGCCCTGAGTAGGTTTGTATCCAGGTCTGTGGAAAAAAGCTTGCCATTTTTTCAGGCTTTACGAAAGAAAGCTAAGTTCCAATGGAGTGATGAATGTGAAGAGGCCTTTAGACAACTGAAAGAGCATCTGGCGGGCATGACCTTGCTCACGAAGCCCATCCAAGGGGAGCCCCTTGTCCTATACCTGTCTGTGGGACAGCAGGCGGTTAGCTCTGTCCTGATCAGGGAGGACGGCAAAATACAGAGACCAGTATATTTTTGGAGCAAGGTCTTGCATGCAGCAGAGATCAGGTATGTGGAAGTGGAAAGAGCGATGCTAGCCCTGGTTTGAACTACTCGTAAGCTGCGGCCGTACTTTCTTTCGTACACTATAATTGTGCGAACCAACCTTCCATTGAAAACTATAATGCATCCGGGAGGCTAGTCAAATGGATCATATAGCTTAGCGAATTTGATATTGCATTTGAGGCTAGAACAGCAATTAAGGCTCAGGCCTTAGTAGATTTCATGCAAGAGATGACTGGTCTTTCTAGAGAGTTGGAGGAATGGACAATTTTCACAGATGGATCTGTCTGTAACCAGGGCTGCGGGGCTGGAATCGTCTTAGTAGATCCAGCAGGCGTGTCCACTGAGTTCTCCGTGCAGTTAAATGCAACGTTCTCTAATAATTCCGCTGAGTATGAGGCCCTCTTGAGAGGGATTCAGATGGCGAAAGATCTAGGTGCAGAGCAGGTGTGCGTTAAGGTGGACTCACAGCTTGTTTGCAAGCAAATCAGTGGAGAGTTCGAGACAAGGGAGGAAAATATGCAGAAGTATCTGGCCAAATTCAGGGATTTGGCGAAGGGAATGAAAGAGGTAACAGTCCTTCAGATTCCTAGAGAGGAAAATGGATGAGCTGATTTCTTGGCAAAAGTAGCCAGCTCGGCCACAGACTGTCGCGAGCGAAGGATTACTCTGTTGAATGCAGATGTGGAGTTCGGAGCTGAGCAGGTTGGCGCGGTTATGGAAAGAGAGGATTGGCGCTCCCCTATAAAGGCATACTTAGATCAAGGGGTCATGCAGGAGGATAAAAAGAAGGCGACAAAGATACGAGGAAGAGCTGTCAGATTCTGTTTAATTAAAGGAGAGCTATTTAAACGAGGATTTGGCCAACCTCTTTTGAGATGCTTAGGCCAGGCAGAAGGAGCTCTAGTGCTTAGGTAAATACATGAGGGTTGTTGTGGGAATAACCTGGGGGCTAGAGCTCTGGCCAGTAAGGTGTTAAGAGCTGGCTATTTTTGGCCCTCGTTGAGGAAAGAAGCTGAGGTCTTCGTAAAAAAATGTGAGAAATGTCAGAGGATGGCCCCCCTGATTCATCAGCCAGCGGAGGAGCTGTTAATGATGAGCTCTCCTTGCCCTTTTGCAAAATGGGGTATTGACTTGGTTGGTCCGTTTTCGACGGCCCCTGCCCAGAAAAGATTTTTAATTGTAGCCATAGATTATTTTAGCAAGTGGGTCGAGGCGGAAGCCCTAACAAAAATAACGGAAGAAGCGGTAATGGGCTTCTTATGGAAAAACGTGGTCTGTCGCTTTGGCGTGCCAAGGATGTTGATATCGGATAATGGTACCCAGTTCACGGGAGCCAAAAACAAGGCTTGGTGCGTTAAGATGAAAACCCAGCAGCATTTCACGTCCGTATATCATCCGCAGGCGAACGGTCAGGTCGAGGTAACCAACCGTATCCTTGTCCAAGGGCTTAAATCACGATTAGAAAGATCCGGAGGAAAATGGGTGGAAGAACTTAATGCAGTACTTTGGGCGTATCACGTAAACCCCAAGGAGAGCACAGGCGAAACTCCTTTTAGCCTTGTATATGGAATGGATGCTGTGGTCCCTGCAGAAATCAGTCTAGAAACTCATCGAGTGAAGAATTACAACCAAGCTCAGAATGAAGCATTGATTCAAGATGCTCTGGATTTAGTGGAGGAGAAGAGAGACCAAGCGGCGGTGCGAATGGAACACACGCGAGGGCGAATCAGAGCGACTTACAATAAAACAGTTCGAGAGAGGCGCTTCCAAGTAGGGGATCTGGTTCTCAAAAGAGCTGATTTAGGACAAACCAAAGGAAAGCTAGATGCCACGTGGCAAGGACCCCTCCGAGTCACTCAGGTTTTAGCTGGGGGAGCTTACAAATTGGAAGAGCTGGATAGGACAAAGATCTCTCGTGCTTGGAATATCACCAACTTACGTAAATTTTATACATGATTGTAATTACTCAAATTTTTGTTTTTTGGATTGAATAAAATTGCAGGTCTTCTTATATGCCAAATGCTTACTTATTGATGTCCTCGATTTTACCTGACATGATTGTCAGTTTAAACCCAAGATTGGCTAAGGACGGATGTCCTCAATTTTACTTGACCTGATTGTCAGTTTAAAGCCAGGATTAGTTAAGGACGGATGTCCTCGATTTTACCTGACCTGATTGTCAGTTCAAAGCCAGGATTGGCTAAGGACGGATGTCCTCGATTTTACCTAACCTGATTATCAGTTTAAAGCCAGGATTGGCTAAGGACGGATGTCCTCGATTTTACCTGACCTGATTGTCAGTTAAAAGCCAGGATTGGCTAAGGACGGATGTCCTCGATTTTACCTGACCTGGTTGTCAGTTTGAATCCAGGATTAGCTAAGGATGGATGTTCTCGATTTATCCTGACCTGATCAGGATTGGCTAGGGCGGCTGCCCACGATTCTCCTGACCTGATTGTCAGCTCAAAGTCAAGATAGGCRAGAGGTGGCTGCCCARYATTCTCCTGACCTGATTGTCAGCTCAAAGTCAAGATAGGCCAGAGGTGGCTGCCCACGATTTTCCTGACCTGATTGTTAGCTTGGGCACGCGAATAAAAAATCCAATGAGGTAAATTCTGAATTGCTAAAACACTGATATAAGCATATGATAAAATGTCTTGAGCAAGCAAAAAGTTGATTCAAAGTTTGAGCAAAGCTGAGAAAATGTGTATGAAAAACATAAAATTCATATATTTCTTTATTTGCTGCACAACGCAAAAAACAGGTTGCCCACACCTTCTATGAAGGTTGGCAACTTTGATTACATAAATTTGCAGGAAACAAAAAAGATAAAACCCAGATATTTATCTGGGTGAAGCACGCCGATCTGAAGCCAAAGCTCGGCGAACTCGCCAGAGCTCACGCTCGGTCTCATGCAGACGACGACGATATTTGTCAGATCGATCGGCAAGTGCTTGAGCTTCGCCAGCAGCGACGGTCCGATGATTCACTGCTTCGGCTAGATCTGCCTTCTCCTCCTGGAGTTGCCGGTTAACTTGTTGGAGTTCATCTCACTCTCTTTTGTAGAAACGTTTCTTCTGTCGTTTCCTCTCCAGAAGCCGGTAGAGATAGCCAATTTTTTCCTTGAGGGAGATTATTTGATCGGAAAGTTTAAACTTTTCAATGACGAGGGAGATATTCTTTCGCCTTATTGTGTCGATCTTGTTGATAAGAGGAGAGGATGCCATGACAGAAAATCGTAAAGAAAATAATGGAGGCATGCATATATTTAAAGGTGCAAAAGAGCGTGTAGAAGGAGTCAAAAGTACTAGGGTTTCCGGAAAACCTAGAAATCCAAAGGTTGCAACAAGACAAAAACATTAATTGTCATTAAATAGAAAATTCAGGTACATATTTTCGAGATCAGGTTAAAAGCGAAAGACAGACCAGGCCACACAGGCCACACCTACAAATCTGTCAAAATACAAAAATCCGAAAGCAGATAGGCCTATCTACGATGTCCCGGGCCACACCTAAGGTTGGTCATTTTCAGCTCTTCCCTCTGCCTGATCCTTCGTCTGGGACACCTCGGCGAATTCCTTGGCAAACTGCGCAGACTCATGTAAATCGCCCAAATTGGCAAAAGTTGGAGAATTAGCTACCACCATTGCCAAGGATTGTTCGGGGGGGAGAAGAATCCGAGGTGGAAGAGCAAAAAACTTGACGAATATGGTCAGCAAAGGCCGCGGTGTCCATCAAGTGGAGCCGATTATCCTCAGGAACATGAGAGAAGGACGTAGGCTCGGAGACGCCTTCACTATCAGCAGATCGGTCAAAAGGGACCGAGGGGTGCTCAGTTACCCACTTGGCGTGGGCATCCATACCTAGTCCAAAGAAGACCCTTGCCTCGGGAACAAGAAGATCATACAGCTCTTCCGAACCCAGGAAAGCTCGGCGCGTAGTTTCCCTGGTGAGCTGTATCAGACGCAGCCCTTCCTCAGAATTGAGAAACTCCAACCTCCCTTCGGCTCGTCCTTCTGTGCGACCTCGTCCCTCCCCATCAACCTCACCCTCGGCTCGAGCTTTCTTGACTTTGTCTTCCAGCTTTTGCTCCCGAAGGAGAACCAGAGCTCGCTGCTTCCCCTCTGACTCCTTAACCTTGAGGAGCTCCGCTCGTGCCTCCTCCAACTCTGCCTTCAACAAATCTGCCTCCATCTCTGCGCCTTTTAACTTGACCTGGGCCTCTTGAGCCCTAGCGGTTAGCTCTAACCGTCGCTTCTTCAAGATCTCGATCTCTTTTTTCAGATCAGTGTGCAACAAGGAGCCCCTAGCCCGGGCCAGCAAAGATGCCCTTCCTACCACGGCCTGGAAAAGGGAAGGGGTAAGTGAAGAATTTGGAGGGACTGAGGATATGAAAAGTGAAGAAATTTGTACCTGTGCCTGCACCTTGTAATAGAATTCGAGTAGCTCCGGATCTGACATTTTGTCCACAACGTTGCGGTCAGACGTGGGAGCTAGCCCCATCATATACTGTTTTGCACCTCCCCGGGGCAGTTCAGAATAGACCTATTGAAAAAGGTCTGGTTCGGATAGGGAGGCACCTGAGATGCTGCAGCAGATATGGCCTGAGGAGATTCCTCGGGAATGGCTTGAAAAGCGGCACAGGAAGGCTCCTGAGGAAGGTCAGCTCGACTCCATTTCCGCCGCCTCAATTGTTGCTCCTCCTCGGGGCCTGTGGAGGAGGGATCTGCTAGCTCACGCGCTGGTCCCCTTGCCGGTTCTGGGTTTTTCCTTATTGTTCCCGGAAGAACTGCCTCAGGCTCAGGGGCCGCAGCCAATGCCTGAGGTTGGCTTTGAAGAGGTGTCACGAGGGTGACCTCCTCTGGAGTTGGGCGAGCTCTGGAAGACTCACCTATGGGGCCCTTCGGGCCTCCTCCTGCAGCCTTCTGGGCCCTGGCCATCTTCGCTTGCAACATACTTACTAAAAAATAATAAAAATATAAATATAAATAAAAATATAAAATAATTATAAATAATAGCAGAAGGAAAATCAAGCCAGGTCATTTCAAAAATATACCAATACGAGGGGGTAGAGCCCCGTGCTCTCGTTGGTTGTTAAAAAAGTTCAGAAGTTTTGGTTTGAGAAGTTTGGAAAGGTTGAAAGGGTTCTGGTTCAGGAGGGTAATTTTCTCGTCCAGATCTTGCGACCTATCGCTTCGGGATAAGCGCGTTTGGGGATGCAGAAAGCTAATGGGCTCGGTTGGAAAACCCCAGTCTCCCGAGCTCTGGACGAAGAAGAACTTCTACTTCCAGGCCTTGTGAGATGTGGGAAGACCTGTTAAGAAATGAACATCAGTCCGCCCAGAGAGGTAGAAGAAACCAGAGATGCTTTTGGCCTGAAACATAGAAAGGAAAAGTTGGGCCGTAGGAGTGATCCCGGCGTACTGGGCCGCCAGATGAAGTCCGGCTATAACACGAAAGGCATTGGGCAAGAATTGTTGAACAGAGATATGATACAATCTGGAAATAGATTGTACAAAAGGATGGACGGGCAAGCTTAATCCCACGTAGAATTGATCTACGTAAAAGGTCAAGTGACCGGCGGGGGGCGAAGATGCCCTCTCAACGAGCGCCGGATTGGTAAAGGAAAACGCATCGGAGATAGGGAATTTGGCATGGATATCCCTGAGAGTTTGGTTACTAACGATAGAGGCTAGGTTATTGGAGGAAGAAGGGGGTGGCACCATCGACGGCCCCCTTGCCGGAGCCATCGCGTATGAATCGGCAGAAGATAAGTTTACAGTTGAGGTAGAATTCACCGGAGTCGCCAGTGAATCCTCCCTGGCAGAGTTAGTTAGGGAAGAAGAGGATGACATAATTAAAAGATTATGTGAGAGGCATAGGGGGTACCTGGTGACGAGTGCTTGAAAAGGTAGGTGAAGATTAATGGAGTTGCAGAAGATTTTCGGAGAATTCGACAAGGAAAGAAGAGGCCTTAAAAGGTTATGAAAATAGGAATTGAAAAGTAAGTCTGAAAAGAGAAACTTGGAGGGGTAAAAGGGAAAAGGATCAATTTGGAAAACGGAAATCGAGGGGGCGAGAGTTGATGGGATCCCCGCATGTAATGAAAACAGTACTTTGAGTGCTGCGCTGGAGCGTCAAACGACCTAGGTCAAATCATACGCCACCCACTTGTCAAAGGAGATGTGCAGAATGAGGACCGTTTGGGAAAGCAAACCGACACCACTAAGGCCAATAATTAGGGCTGTTTGGAAGGCGGATATCTCAGGATTCCCCCAGTACGAGAAGTCATAAAAAACAAAATGGCCTCATTTATTTCGAAAGAGCTTGGGGATATTACCGATCTACCCAAACTGTTTGGGGGGAGGAGTTGATAGGGCAACATATATGCCAGACCTGGTTTGGGGTAGCTCTGACTCGGAATAATTAGATAATTTAAGAGAGGGCTGGAACATCTCTGTCTCAAAGAAAGATCTAATTAGCCCTCCCTATAAAACAGAATGTTAGGAAGAGGTGGTTATCGCTTGAGATCCCTGACTTAGCCATCTTGAAGGGCATTAAAAGTTTGGAGATTATACCAAGCTGAAGTCCCAGGGATTGAAGTTTAACCTGGTCTGGGTAAAAGACCTGGTTGAGTCCCCTGAGGAATAGAGCTTTTCCTCATTATAGGAAGAGTTGACCTGTTGAACGGCAGGGATAAGAGGAAAGAAGAGTCGGATCGCGACAGTTCTGGTTCCTTGAACTCTGCTAGAACCCTAGAGTCAAGTCTGATATCAATACCAAGGTGATACGGGAGAAGGAAATAAGGAAGACCTGGGACAGGGTAGACCTGTTTCCCAGATTCCCAGCGAAGAGACAAGTGGGCCACTTGTCAGAATTTGTTGCGTAACGGCCCTTGATTCACGCCATGTGTTCCTGAGATCCCGGCTGGGGTCCCCGTCAGGAGAAATTATAAATATCCCAGACCCAAGACTGAGAGAGGTATGTCATTCTTTGAGCATTCCTTCTTATTTTCTGGAAAACACCTCAAACGCTTACTGACTTAAGCATCGGAGAGGTTTCCACCGGGAAACCACCGGAGGTCCTTTCTAACTTGTGTTTGTGGTGCAGATCAGGAAGGTATTCGAAGATTCAGGAATATCCTTGGTCCTATATTTTGGGCTGGAACAGGGGGGGTGGAATAGGAGCATGAGCCGGAATATTAAAGGCGGGAGGGGCATTTTGGTCATTGGAGCTCGAACCTCTGAAGTATGCATACGAATCGGAATCTTGAGTGCCATAGGTGGCATCAAATAAGGCATAATAAAAGCTGGAAGTAAGAGAAACATCATGGAGGTCGGGATTTGGCTCGGCATATTCGGAAAATATTGTGTAGCACCATAGCCATACGAGCCGGAAGTCGGGACTTCCACGTTCGGATAGGAATATGGATCTTGCACATTCGGATAGGGACTTGGAGTTCCATAACCACCCGAGGAACCATTCACGCCCGAGAAACTATCAAACCCGACATGGTTTGCACCATGCCCTCCCATGCCGGGTTGCCCATAACCAAATCCACCGTTGGCAACGTGGTTTGCACCATGCCCTCCCACGTTACCAAGGCCATTATACAACATCTCATTCCTGACATGGTTTGCACCATGCCCTCCCATGTCGGGAATGTATCCACCATTCACAAGTGCCTAACATACTACACAAAAAACGTCAAATAACAAATAAGGCTAAAAACAAAATGAAACGACAATTAAATCGAAAGCCTTAACCAAGCCGAGTGGCAACGGCGCCATTTTGTTTGGAAAGTTTTAGCGGTGATGAATAAATCATCGGGTCCATTGGCTCGATATTATCGGAAATCGATTCGATTGAAAGTTTGAAGGTGTTTCAAGCTTAGAAAATAAAGGGGAATGAAAGTAAAGAAAATAAACTAGCTAAACTAACCTAGGAATTGAAATACCAAGTAGGTAGGATGCCTCGGTCATATGCCCATAATAGAATGCAAACAAGTAAAGAAAATAACAAGAAAATACATTGTTTCACCAAGTACAAGCATGCAAGCACACGGTACAACTATGCATAAAAACTCAAATAATGAAAATTAGCAAAAATTGAAAGCATGGATGTAAAGAATAAGAAAAGTTGACATGAAAGTTCAAAACTTTAAGGAAAATTACAAGCAACAAAACCTAGATCTAAGATTTAACCTAAAACTATGCATGAAAATTATATTCAAAATAAAGCATGTGAAAAACTCAAAATTAAGACGATCCAAGAGCCGGTCTATGATCTAGATGTGTCACTCATCTAGATTCCATAGCCAATTCATATGTTTCATCATGAATTCAAGGTGTTAAGGCTAAAAGCATAACATGAAGAACAAGCATTGGTAATGAAGAACAAAGCATAGAATTAAAGCATAAAACATGAAATTGAAAGGAAACTTACTTGAATTAGGAAATGAAACAAAACTTGAATTAAATTGTATCAAAAGTAACAATCCAAAGGAGTATTTGTATTCTTCTTAGGCTTACAAACCCAAGGCCAATCATGAAAGTAAACCTAAATCTAGAAAAGAAATTACATCAAAGCTTGAAATTGAATCTAAAACCTAAGAGAGAGAAATTAGATCTTAAAAACTAGAGAGAGGATTTTTTAATCCCCAAAACCATGCTTGGGTTCGGAGGAAAATGAGAGGTCTCTTACAAAATGAAAGAGAGGTTCTATTTATATAAGTTAATTAGGGGTAAATGGGTCAATTATGTCATATGAGTTTGGATTTCCATATATTGACCAAATTTGACCCAAAATGGTCAAAATAGACCATTTGGGTCGAGATTGGCTCGATTGGCTCGGCAAATTTGCAAGGTGGCTCGACATGGGCCGAGATGGCTCAACGCTGGGTGGGCTGGCTTGGTCGTCCTCGGCAGCTATCGGCAGGAGCTTGCGGGCATGGCCGAGCATTCTCGACAGGCGCTGTCGACAGGCGCGCGCAGTTGCGCGTGGGACTCAGTAGGCATGCGCGCAGTCATTCGACTGGCTCGGCAGTCGATCGACTGCCCTTGGCAGGACGAGCATAGACGGCCACTCTCTGAAGTGCAGTCATTCGACAGTGCTCGGCAGTCGATCGACTGTGCTCCACATTCTGGGCAACTGGCGCGCGTAGGTCCTCGGCAGGCGTGGGCGGACACTGGGTAACCCAGTGTCATATCACGTACCCAGTGTCAGCCAAGATATTTCACATTTCTTCAGAAACCATGATTTTATTTTAATAATCTTCAAGACTATCAAGAATTGTGAAATCGTGTTTCGCAAAATACTACAATAAATATGAGTTAAAAATAAATTTCATAAAGTGCACAAATATACATGATTACATGTTTTATCAAATAAAAGAAAAGCACAGCTTGTTATTTCAAATCTATCATGCTTGCATATAAATTGTGTCATTTAACTAATTCAATAAAAATAACTGAATCGAATGAATATTCTGAATTCATATTAGTGAGTAGAACCCATTAGAATCATATTAACTATAATTTTGGGACGCATCTCCTCTTAACCAAAATCACATCACAAGAATTACTCATATTACCACATAATGCACATTCACAACTGCAATGTATTCCAAGAAAAAATAGGGGTGAAATTTTCAAGTCTCAAAATAGAAATGCATAAAATACATAGATTATGCTTCATGCATGCCCGTAATAATTCAACAAGATAAAGTTTCTAATGTCATGCATGTAAATATATGATAAAGTTTCAAGAGAATTATCTAGTTGTAACTCATTAAAAACTCTCTAAGAATAAGAATAAATTCACAATTGATACACATACATTTGGATTAACATCTATATAATAAGAGGAAATATGTACCTTGATTGGATAGTCTCCTCATGAAAAATATGTGCCGATGGCTGGATTCTCAAAACTTTTTGATGAACTGTGGACAAACTCTTCTTCATCAATTGCCCGAAAGAAAATAATGATAAACTCATGAAGAAAAATATTTGATCTATAAATAAAATGTCAATAGGACATGAATATTAAAATTTCTTCTGAAATAAGTATCATATATCATAACATGAGATACTTCAAGAGCACAATTATTTAATTTATATTTAAACAAAATCTATTGAGGAATTTATTCTTGGCAATAATTCTTATTTTGTTATTTGCCTTCTTGGGCACAAAATAAGTTAGAAAACTAGATTTAGGAATATATTGTGTTTCCTAGTTTATGTTTAAGACTTTATTAGTTTCCTAGATTGTGTTTAGGATTTGTTTTGTCTTGTTTACTAAGTTTAGGATTCTAGGATTGTCTATTTAAGACGAGAGAATCCTAAAGCTTGACTAGGACTTTTACGCACGGGATTTTTGCAAGGAAGAGAACGACGCAAGACGTGATGCACGAGCAAGAAGAAGAACACGAAGACTACTTGGAGCCATTATTCGATATTGACAAGTTATTTGAAGTTGCGTGCCCAACGGAGAAGAGCTTGATCAACCTAGGCGACAAGTATTTAGTATCATGTGTGTTGATACTTTAGTTTTCATATATTATTTAATATTTTTGTTTTGATCGAAATATAAGAAAGTAATATAGTTTTCGGGTTTGCACACCCAAGTTCACAAGTACTTTTACTTGTGATCTGAATTTGTTTTATCGTGTTCTTAAATTTATTTTCCGCTGCATAAGTTTTATTTGACTCTGGTCGATGTTGATATTCAGTGTTTAACATTGATAACAACATCACAAAATTGAGAATTATTTTCAAAATCATAGACCTTCAAATTTTACAATTGGCATCTAGAGCGGGTTACTTAACCTTTTAAGTACTGGTCCTTATTTTTTAGTAGCTACGGACGCTCAAGGCAACCCAAGGCCACCGATACTCAACGGAGAGGATTATTCTCTCTGGAAACAAAGGATGCGTTGGCACTTAAAGAGCATTGACAAACGTGTTTGGAAAACCGTCCTCCTTGGATGGGAAAAGTCACGTTTTACTGATGGTGAAGGCGAAACCTTCCCCAAAAAGGAAGTAGATTGGACTCCTGAGAAAGCAGCTGCTGCAAACTGGAATTCCAAATGCATCGATACCTTGTGTAGCTATGTTGATGCAATATACTACCGAGTCATCAAGAATTACGAGTCAGCAAAGGATGCATGGGACGCACTCCAAAGTGTGTGTGAAGGAACTGCTAGCGTGAAGAAATCAAGGCTGAGAATGTTGATGTCCACTTTCGAAGCGATGAGAATAAATGAGAAGGAGTCAATCATGGACTACGCCATGAGATTATCAGACGTCACAAACGAGTGCAGAGAACTTGGTGAGGCAATAACTAACTCTCGTCTTGTAGGAAAACTGCTGAGGTCTATTTCAAAAAAATATAATATGAAGGTGGTTGCCATAGAAGAGTCTAAAGATGTTGATAACATTGAGTTCAACACCTTAGTTGGAAACCTTAAGCAGTATGAGATGGAACACCTTGGTTCCAACTCAAAAGAGAAGAATGTTACTTTTTCTTCCGAGATGTTGAAACCCCTGATTATCATAAGGAGTATGAGCTACTGAGTGTTGAGCACCAGCAACTGTTTGTCAGCTGGGGAAAACAGGTACTCAAGGTCAAGGATCTCGTGAAAGAAGTAGAAAAACTGACCAAAGAAAAGGATGATCAGCTTGACATAATTGTTCGTCTGGAAATATCTCTTACTAAGAAGGATGCTGAGCTAGAGAAGGTGAGAACCGAGCTGACGAAGGTCCAGGGAACCATATCAAATCTGAACAAAGGCAAGGTGAAGCTGGATAAAATATTAGAGATGAGCTTCCCAGAAACCTCGAAGCATGGAATTGGTTATAAATCGATTCAACCGTCACCTTCCTCAAGTCAAGAGCAGAAATCACCCAAGAGGCACAGGAAGAGAAGAAGACAGTTTGTGTGCCATCATTGTGGCAAGCCCGGACACATTCGGCCTTTTTGATGGAAGATCATAGGCGAGAGAAGGCACTTTCAGAGAACTAATGCGGCTGCTAAATCCAACGTTGGTTTCCGTCATACCAACATCATTA
This sequence comes from Phtheirospermum japonicum, assembly GCA_014905375.1. NCBI lineage: Eukaryota > Viridiplantae > Streptophyta > Magnoliopsida > Lamiales > Orobanchaceae > Phtheirospermum > Phtheirospermum japonicum. The sequence goes on from BMAC01000120.1 coordinate 165,679, forward strand.
TCAACACCAATACAAACAAGTGTGGGTCAATAAAAATAACATCAAGTGTAATATGATCCATACCTCCCTGAAGTCCCACGTCCCTGGAGCTTGGTATTTTGATAATGGATGCTCCAAGCATATGACTGGGTTAGAAGAGATACTTTCCAACATTGTAAGATTTCGAGGTGGAAAAGTAAAGTATGGTAAAGGCGCAAATGGCCAAATTGTTGGCCAAGGAACTCTCCATATTCCCGACATTGTAACTCTTGAAAATGTGCTGCTGGTAGAAGGACTTACTGCAAATTTGATTAGCATAAGTCAACTGTACGACGGAGGTTTTAGTGTCAAATTCAACGGTGAGAAGTGTGAAGTCTATGAGGAGAATAGTCCATGTATCCTTGTTGGACATAGGACTTCAGATAATTGTTATCAAATTAACAGTGATGCTTTTTGCAAGTTATCTCAACTAAGTGATGCTTAGGTGTGGCATCAAAAACTAGGGCATGTCAACTACAAGATGATGGACAGGTTGGCCAAAGAAGAAGCAGTGACTGGGCTTTCTAAGCTAAACACCAAGATCATTCCTGTATGCGAGGCGTGCCAAAAAGGAAAGCAGGTCAGAGTACCACATCCAGTCCAGCAAAGTCTCACTACATCTTCTTGCTTTGAACTCCTTCATATGGATCTCATGGGTCCACTTGAGGTCGAGAGCCTTGGTGGTAAGAGGTATGTTTTAGTTATTGTCGATGATTTTTCTAGGTTCACTTGGGTAGAATTTCTAAGAGAAAAATCTGAAACTTTTGATGCTTTCAAAAAACTTGCAAAGAAGTTGTGTGTAAGGTTTAATGTGAACATTGCTAGAATTAGAACTGATTACGGAAAAGAATTTGAAAATGCATCTTTTTCAAAGTACTGCACTTCGGAGGGCATAAGTCATGAATTTTCTTCACCTATTACTCCACAACAAAATGGCATAGCCGAATGTAAAAATAGGACTCTTGTTGAAATGACTAGAACTATGCTCATTTCAAATAGCATAGCAAAACGTTTTTGGGCTGAAGCAATGAACACTGCATGTCATATTACAAATAGATCTTATTTTAGACCAGGGTCATGTGCTACTCCCTATGAGTTGTTGATGGGTAAAAAACCAAACTTGAGCTATTTTCATGTGTTTGGATGTATTTGCTATGTGCTCAATGATAGAAATCATCTAGCTAAACTGGACTCAAAGAGTGATAAGTGTATTTTCATGGGCTATTCCCAAAATAGTCATGCATATAGGTTGTTTAACCTTAGAACTCGAAGCATGTTTAAGTCAGTAAATGTCAAGTTCGATGATCTAACGAGTGGAGTCAAACCTACTGAGGATAAAGATCTTGTGTATGTTCAAAATCCTCAAGGAAATGTCACTCCTACTTCAGATGATAGTGCAGGTATTCAAAACAGGGATGCAGGTCCTGAAATCAGAGATTTGAATGATTTTGATACCAATGTTGATACTAGGATACCAACATCAGAACCAACATCAAGCCAAGCCGCCGCGGAATCAGATTCTGATTTAGAAGAAGAAGATCCAGCTGATCTCATTGATCTTCATCAGAGGGATATTCCATCCAGAATCCAGAAAAACCACCCCGTGGGCCAAATTATCGGAGATTTAGATGAAAGGAGCACAAGAAGGCGACAAATAAATTTTAAAGAAATGGTCAAGTATGTGTGTCTGTCTACAAATTGTTCTAAGATTCGTGAGTCTTTGTACCTTTATAAAATAGAGCCCAAGCGTGTGGAGGATGCGCTCAAGGATGAGTTCTGGATTCGAGCAATGCAAGAAGAGCTGGACCAATTCGCCAAAAATGACGTTTGGGATTTAGTTCCACGACCCAAAAATTCCCACGTGATGGGAACAAAGTGGATATTCAAGAACAAGACTGATGAAGCAGGAAACATTGTGAGGAACAAAGCACGACTAGTTGCTCAAGGGTATAAGCAAATTGAAGGAATCGATTTTGATGAAACTTTCGCCCCTGTTGCCCGTATTGAGTCGGTAAGACTTTTGCTTTCTGTTGCTTGTTATATGAAGATTTCATTGCATCAAATAGACATTAAGAGTGCTTTTTTAAATGGAGTCTTAAGTGGGAAAATGTATGTTGAGCAGCCTAAAGGATTTGTGGATCCTCAAAAACCAAGTTTTGTTTTAAAACTGAAAAATGATCTTTATGGTTTAAAACAAGCTCCTAGAGCTTGGTATGAAAGGCTAACTCAACATTTGCTTTATTTGAACTTTAGACGAGGGGAAGTTGATAAAACTTTGTTCCTTCTTAAATCCAATAAGCACATCTTAATCGTCCAAATTTAAGTGAATGATATTATTTTTGGATCCACTAACGAGCAGATGGTCAAGGAGTTTATTACTCGAATGTCTGATATATTCGAGATGAGCATGGAAGGTAACCTCTCATACTTTCTTGGTTTACAAATCAAACAGATTGATGACGGTATTTTCCTTTCCCAGGCTAAATATGTTAAGAACTTAGTTAAAAAGTTTGGTTTAGAAAGTGAAACTCACAAGAAAATGCCACTGAGAAAAACTGTGAAGCTGTCGAGAACGATGTTGGTAAGGGTGTTGACAACACCATGTATATAAGTATGATAGGGAGTTTGTTGTATTTGACAGCAAGTAGACCAGATATTATGTATAGTGTGTGCTTATGTGCTAGATATCAGTCTAATCCAAAAGAGTCACACTTAAAAGCAGTTAAAAGAATAATAAGGTATATTGCTGGTACAACTGAACTAGGTGTGTGGTACACAAAAGACATTGGTACTGAAAGCTGGGGATGTGGTAGATAGAAAGAGTACTACTGGGGGATGTTTTTTTTTCTGGGTAACAATTTAATCTCTTGGTACAGTAAGAAGCAAAATTGTATTTCTCTTTCTACAGCTGAAGCCGAGTACATTGCAGCTGGAAGTGCGTGCACATAATTACTGTGGATGAACCAGATAATAGAGGACTACGGTCTGCACAGTAGTATCTTGACCGTGCTGTGTGACAATTCCAGTGCCATTGACATCTCCAAAAAATCTGGTCCAGCATTCTCGAATCAACACATTGACATAAGGTACAACTTTATTCGAGACTTAGTTGAGAGGAAGATTGTTAGCCTTGAGCATATTGGAACAGATAATCAGCTTGCTGACATCTTCACTAAGGCATTAGATTTCGAGACCTTCTCTCATTTGAGGAGAGATCTCGGTATGTGCATTGTCTAAACAAATGTTGGTTTGTGATGTTGTGACACCCTTTATCAACATTAGTCACAACATCTGTATACTTTTGCATGCATTTTTATCTTTCTTTTCATACATAATCCTAATACATTGAGTTTGATTGAAAGTGCAATAAGATCCTGTGTTGCAATAAAAGTGATGGCAAAAAGAACCAACCTCTTCAATTAGGTGATTGTGGGATTTGCCCGCAGAAACTGGTTTTCTCCCAGGTCCAAAAATAAAAGGTTTTTAACAGCAATTGTTGAAGATTAAAAGATTCAAATCCCTTCAAGGATGAAGAAAATCTGGATACAAAATGATCCAATCTTTAAATATCACCTTCTTGAGAGATCTTGACGTAGTCATTAACTTAGGTTAAGGGGTAAGTTTCCATTGACTTCACCTAAGGCAATGTTGGTTTATAATGTTATCAGTAATAAAAAGAAAAATTGGATTAAGTCACTGAAATCATAATATGTTTTTGTATATTCTTTTAAGTCATGATTTGTAGGCATCCTGTAGGACATTCATACTTTGTGAAGATACCATCTTGCCGTGCGTTTTGTTGCTTGTGTTCTGTGTCTATCTTGAAAACTCTTAATTTTGTTTTGAATTGAACTAACTAAGTGTTTCAGTGGAGTTAAAATCAGACGGCTGGACAGGTAATGACGAGGTGAATTCGGTGAGTGAAAATTAACATTGCACAAGATTGGTACTACTGGGCTGATGGTTCAATTTTTCTAGCTATGTATTTTCGGCCGATTTTGTAATAAGGGTTATGCGATTTTATTGTTCAAAAATAAGAAAGAGATAATGAGTGGTGTAGTGGGTTTGATCACGTAGCCTTTTTTAAGGGGGAGTGTTGTTTTTAGAAGGAAATAAAAACCGTGTTTCTTAAAACCCGAAAATATGCTGGTGATAAATTAGGGCATCTTTCCTTTTATTTCTTTTCTTCTCTCCCCTTCAACGATCATTTTTTTTGCTTAAATACCTATTCTGATTTTACCATTTCATCACCTTCCCACTTACCCCTGCGTTTAAAACTCTCCCGCTCTCACAAAACCCTTCTCTCTGCTTCGAATTTGGTTTGTGTGATTTTCAGGATGTTAGGCCAATCCTCACCGTCAAAAGTTCCTGAACTGCCTGCCGGCGTACGCCGTTCCGGTGAACAGGGTCCCGCGCCCATTCATAAGGTTGGTGGCTTGGACATACGAGAAGAAACTGGTGGTGGTTCCTTTCCATCCCACCACCTGTATCAACATCGCCACCACCCTCGCTGGCGCATGCTTCTCAAGCTGCTATTCCAATTGCGCCGCCGATTGACTCCACGCCTTAAGCGCAAGTGTTCCCAGGACAGCCCGGGAACGAAATTGATGTTGATGTTTCCCCCAATTTCGCGTTTGTTGCTGAAACTTTTGGGCGAGTGGGGAATCCTACTTTGAAAGGTCGAGGCGCTTGCGCAATATTCCACCTAGTGTTGTGCCACCAGCATTACCGAAGAGCAAGGCGGGGCCGCGCCGCAATGTGCCGATTGAATATATGAACCTCATGGAGGATGTCACTGTGATGTCCGATCCTGATGATGAAGATTTTGTTCCTACTGCTCCGGTTGAAGGGTCCGTGCCGCTGTTCACTTTTGCCCCGAGTCTGTCGGCGAAGAAGTTTACTCGCCGGAAACAGCTTGTGAGGAAGGCCAACAGGAGATCTGGCCCGATAAAGGTCAAATTTTCTCCTAGCTCTACTGCGACAGAGTATTCTTCCCCTCCCTACACTGTTTTGGATTTTATCACCGGCGAAGTGACTAGCTCATCTAAGTCGCCGACTGTTAGTTCTCCTCCATCCCCTGTTCGTGATGATCGACCCGAGTTTGATCCAGATTTGTTTGACTATTCCCCTGATTCCTTGTTTGATGTGCCTCTTCGAGATATTCTTAATGCTTGCAAGAAGGACAAGAAGAAAAAGAAAGTTGCTGCGGAGGATGATGTTGCTACTCATGTTGGTTCCCCCTTACCAACGTCACATCATTCACCGTCTGTTTCGTCCTCCAGCGCTGCCTCTGTTCTGATTGCAACTCATACTCCCACACCGATTTCTTCCGATGCCTGTGCTCACTCCCAGTCCTCCTCGGGTACTCCTTCTCAGACTCCTGAGCTTGAGGACATGGTGCCTTTTTCGGAAGAGTTTTTGACTGCTGAAGCTGCCGAGTTATTTTCCACTTACTAGACCCGCCACATGATCGCCGAGCGTCGAGTCCCGGTTGAGCTATTTGAGAAACACAATCTGATTGCCTATCTTCAACACAAAGGTATGTATTCCACAGTTTTCCACGGCCGTGCCTTTTGTACTTAGATGTCGTTGTTGAGTTTTATGCCAATCTTTTGCCCTCTATGGTTGATTTGGAGTCTGTCAATTATGGCAAAGTATATGTGCGTGGCAAGGTGTTTTCTTTCACTCCAGCTTTGATTGATGAGTTGTTTGGCACTGAGCCATACCGGGGTGACTCGACGGTTGATGATATGAATGAGGTGGTTTCATTTTTGTCTGGTGGTCTAGTTAATGTGTGGTTTGAAAATCTCCCTAGTACTCGCCTGTCTTCTCTTTATTCAATTCTGCATAAACTTGTTTTTGTAATTGGGTTCCCTCCAAGAACACAACATGTGTTACGCGGCCACAGGCCCAGTTTTTATATAGGCTTGGGAGAGGAATCAATTTCAGTTTCGGACAGTATGTTTTTGATATTGTTGCTAAGTTTGCTACCATGAAGTCTGCGGCCTCGTTGTGTTTTCCTTCTTTTATTTTCAGCTTGCTAGAGAACCAAGGTTTGACTTTTCGCCCCGGTGATGTGCTCACGGGTGAAGCTGATTGGTTTGCTTTGAGAGGTCAGCATGTTATCGGTGCCAGAGTTATTGATCTTCCTTGGCAGGCGCCGTTTCAAGCAAATGTTGGTAGTGGTGTTGGGACGGCCGATCCCAACATGGTCCGCATTTCTGCACAGGTCCTTCGTGCCCATGTGGCTTCCATTTATTTGAAGATGACTCAGCTGAAGGCTCTTCGTAGCTCTCTCTTGAAGGCCATTTCTCTTTCTGGTCAAAAAGGGGGAGAAGATGACGCTGCTGAAGATGTTGCTGGAGATAATGTTGATGGAGAATATGCTGTTGCTGCCGAAGCCTTGGCCAGTCTTGCTCAGGAAAGGTGAAAGAAGCGTATTCGCTCTCTCAATAAGGATTTGAGGAAAATGATGAGAATGCAGAAGAGGAAGAGGAAGGATAAGGGTGAAGGAACTTCGACATCCCTTCGTCGTTCGAAGAGGGTTCGAAGTCAATAAGTTTCTTTATTCTGATTTATTTTGTTAAGTGTTATTTTGAACAATGTTGGTTTGTAATGTTGGTTTGAATTTTTAACAACATTGGGTGTTTTTGTTTAGGGGGAGTTTCTTAACTTAGGGGGAGTTAGAATTTTTATTTTCTTTTGTGTTTGCGTCGTAGTGTATTGTCCAGAAAGGCAAAAGGGGAAGATTGTTGAGAAATTTATTTTTGGCAATAATTTTTATTTTGTTATTTGCCTTTCTTGGCCACAAAATAAGTTAGGAAACTAAATTTAGGAATATATTGTGTTTCCTAGTTTATGTTTAAGACTTTATTAGTTTTCTAGATTGTGTTTAGGATTTGTTTTGTCTTGTTTACCAAGTTTAGGATTCTAGGATTGTCTATTTAAGACAAGAGAATCCTAAAGCTTTACTAGGACTTTTACGTACGGGATTTTTGCAAGGAAGAGAACGACGCAAGACGTGACGCACGAGCAAGAAGAAAAACACAAAGACTACTTGGAGCCATTGTTCGATATTGACAAGTTATTTGAAGTTGCGTGACCAACGGAGAAGAGCTTGATCAACCTAGGCGACAAGTATTTAGTATCATGTGTTTTGATACTTTAGTTTTCATATATTACCTAGTATTTTTGTATTGATCGAAAAACAAGAAAGTAATATAGTTTTCGGGTTTGTACACCCAAGTTCACAAGTACTTTTACTTGTGAACTGAATTTATTTTATCGTGTTCTTAAATTTATTTTCCGCTGCATAAGTTTTATTTTTCTCTGGTCGATGTTGATAGTCAGTGTTGATTAACATTGATAACAACATCACAAAATTGAGACTTATTTTCCAAATCATAGACCTTCAAATTTTACAAAATCCTTAATCTCCAGGAATATTGAAGTATGAATGGTTCTTTTAAAAACATATATATTTTTCAGGAATATTGAATCATCATATGAAATAAGAATGCATACGGATATTCTTTCGGAATATTATACTTAGTTGTTCTACTTTAGGAGAAACAACTTGAATTGATATAATTAAAACACCTGACAGGAAAATAAAATAGTAAAATAATAATTAAATAAAACTTTCTTCTCAAGAGATATTGTCTCATAGTATTCTTCAAGAATACATAATATTAAAATAGAATATATTGAGATATGGTTGTATTCTCCACAAACTACAATAATATATCGACAGTGGAAGAAATTGATTTCTCATAGTGTTTCTTCAGGAAACAACTTTAATGATAGAGATATATAAAAACCAATATCCACTGTCTAAAATCAACTTTTATATGCATTAAAGAAATATATATAAATATGAACTTGATCCAACGGTTAAACTGTGTGAAATTATTTTTTGAAAAATCTGCACCGATGATTCCATGAACAAAAAACTGTTATGTTCAGAATCTATTATTGAACTCCACATCGATTAAGATAAGATCTTCACCTTTCAGGTCTTAATTCTATAAGGCTTGAATACACTATAAATTTTTTAAAGAGATGCAACAGTTAAATTGTGTGAAATCATTTTTTGAAAAAATTTGCACCGATGATTCCATGAACAAAATTTTGTTCTGTTCAGAATCTATTATTGAAGTCCACAGAGATCAAAATAAGATCTCCACCATAGATCTTGATTCGATAAATCTTGAATAAACTGTAAAAAAATTTAAAGAGATCCAACGGTTAAAACTTAATAAAACTGTTCTGCAAATTTTCAGCATAAAGAATTATCGCGCAGAAAATTTTCTAATATTTTTCGATCAATCTCAATTGGTTAAAAACTTGTACTGATAACGTGTTGTGAAACTAGATAGAAGAGAAAAGAGTAATGAAAGAGTGTGCTTTAGTATGAGAACTAAAGTTTCTTTTATAGGTATACAAGATTAGGGTTTAGGGATTGGAAGGTCATTCACATAATGTATAATTATTACAATTAATTAATTACAATATTATTTAGATTTTTGGAATAACCGATGTTTTAACAATTTTTTACTCACCTTTTGGTAGTATGTTAAGTAGAACCCGAGCACTAACTTGTACCAATATTTTTTCAGTACAATTTATTTTCAAAAGACGGTTGTATATATTTATATTATATTATTTCATCTACATAATAGGCGATCCAGATTAGTTCGATTACTTATCTATTTTGACCTCTAATAGTGGAGAAAAACATTTCCTAGATATTCCTACACAATATTTTCGGCCTTGTTCTGATACTAATATTATATAATTTATGTTTGTTGTTGCTTGTCATTTTTTCTATTTTATTTGTTATTTTCTATTTTATATTATGAATTGTATTGTCTGATCTTGTTGAAACATAGAATGTACACTTTATTTGTTTAAATTATATATTAAATTACCTTTTCGATTTTCTTAATATTCAAAATAGCGCATAAAAAACATGTAATTGTGTTTTTACCTTAAAATTTTTTTTGAATCAAATAGCTCACTCAATAAGTAATGCTATCTACATTATGCAATGTTCAGACCGAAACACAGACATATTACACTACACGTTTTAAAAATTGGTCACCACACACCAATGCAATATCTGTGGCTACAGTTGGTAGCATAGTTGAAAAAGGCGCGCCGCGAGGCGCTCAGGGCGATGGCCCAAACGCCTATCCAGCCAAAAGGCGGGCGCTGTGCGAAAGGCGCGCCTTTTTTGCGCCTTTTTGTGCGCCTTAGTGCGCCTTTTGTGCGCCTAGGCGCGCCTAGCAAACATGCTCAGTATCTAAGTTTTTGGGGACAATATGAACAAAAAGAAGTTACACTTTGGGTCGGGACGCTTTTGGCATCCGCGTCCCGGTAGAAAATTGAAAAAAAAAAAAAAAAAAAAACTCAGGGGTCGGACGCCTCCCTGTAGAAAATTGCAAAAAAAAAAAAAAAC
>BMAC01000120.1:179063-193408 GCA_014905375.1 Phtheirospermum japonicum
CCTTATTGCGCCTTTTGTGCGCCTTAGTGCGCCTTTTGTGCGCCTAGGCGCGCCTAGCAAACATGCTCAGTATCTTTTTCTTTTTTTTTTTTGTAATTTAAGAACTTATTCACACTTATTAACATTCCAAATGAATATAATAGTTGTTATCATTTCATAATTAATTGTTTTTTGGTTTGCTCTTCTGGGTTACCATGAATTTATATTTTTTTTTGAAATATAACTATTTTTACCATGTAGTTGTTTATTTGTAATCTAAAAATAAAGTTAATAATTTATGAATTTTTTTAAATTTTGCGCCTTTTGTGCAAAAAGACGCGCGCCTAGGCCGTGCGCCTTGCGCCTCAGGCTCCAGAAGGCTTTGCGCCTAGGTGCGCCTCTCGCCTTTTTCAACTATGGTTGGTAGTAGATTATTGCGCGAGTACATTGTTGAGTAATTAATGAAATTACATTTTTTCTTTCCAAAGAATAACCAAGTACATAATAGACTGGAAAGTTTTTCAATTTCCTATAATTGATAGTGTTGCCAACTAATTATCATAAACTCCAATCACTTATAACTCTTACACCTCCAAAATCTATTGAGCTCTCTAGTATTGTGGCGTAGAATATTTAAAGCTAGCTATTCGGGCGAAAAATATTTTGGCTTAACTTTGATTATGATTATTAAGTGGTTATAAGCAACTTTGATTCCACAAGTTATATTTTTCAAATTGCGTTTGCGTTATTGTAAAGGGGATGCATTCGGTCTTGTAATATTATATGTAGAAATTCGTGAATTTTGATTTGTGCAAATATGATTATATCTTTTAATTTGGGTTTAATTAAATAAATAATATAAATTTAAATTAAAATTAAATAAATAAGGTAGTTTCAAAAATTTTAAAAAAATTTGGCGGGACGCGATTGCCAAAAGCGTCCTGCCTACCGGGACGCTATTCACAAAAGCGTCCCGTACCCAAATTTCCTCCCAAAAGTTTTTGGGGACAATATGAACAAAAAGAAGTTACACTTTGGGTCGGGACGCTTTTGGCATCCGCGTCCCGGTAGAAAATTGAAAAAAAAAAAAAAAAAAAAACTCAGGGGTCGGACGCCTCCCTGTAGAAAATTGCAAAAAAAAAAAAAAACTCAGGGGTCGAGACGCCTTTGTGAATGGGGGACGTTTTTGCAATAAAAAAAAAACGGCCATATTTATGTCTTTTAGATCTATGCGTTTTCATTTACTTTCAATATCATAATAGAATAAGGATAATTAGGGGTGAGAAATTTTAAAAATATAAATCGAATGATTGAAATATTTTAAAAACATAAAATATATTTCTTGCAATATGGATATAAGACAAAATCAAATCTTATAAGGTATCCTAATATGTGTGTAACTCCGTTTCCATCAATTCCATCAAATTTATAATAGAATAATTTTATACTATGAAATTATGTAGATATTAATATATATTAGTGGAATTTGTTAAATATTCTTGAATTTTAACATTATGTCTTATACAATTATCATAGTTTTTAAAGTAAGAATTAACACATCTTGGGAGGATGCACAATAATATTATCTATTTTTTGTATTTTTTATTTATAAAATACGAAATAACTTAGAAATAATTTAATTTTTTTTTCTCTGAGTTCATACAATTAATTTAAAAATATTTAAAAAATATATATCTTATAACTTGTTATTAGTTCTAAGTTTATAAACTATGTAATAGTGTTATTTTTCTCTTATTTAGTTTTTATTACAAGCTGGATGTACATTCCTACTCAATGAAAAAGAAAATAATTTAAAAAAAAAAAATGCTATTATGTCGATAAAAACATACATACAAAACAAAACAAAAAAAAGTTAATAATAATACCCCATCATACTTTACCGGGCACCATAATCCCCCCACTCGCATTTACAAACATAAATTTGTTAATCTAAAAGGACTAAATTTAATCTAATGGACATAAATATGGCTGTTTTTTTATTGCAAAAACGCCCCGGGACGCCATTCACAAGGCGTCCCGACCCCGGGGTTTTTGTTTTTTGCAATTTCTACCGGGTGGATGCCAAAAGCGTCCCGACCCAAAGTGTAATTTTTCTTTTCATTTTGGCCCCAGAAACTTTTGGGGGAGGAAATTTGGGTTCGGACGCTTTTGTGAATAACGTCCCGGTCAGATTTCTTTTAAAACTTTTTGAAACTACCTTATTTATTTAATTTTGATTTAAGTTTATATTATTTATTTAATTAAACCTTAATTCTGTGCAACTTGATTTGATGTCGAGTGATCAGTCCTTTATGTTATAACTTTCTGGACCATAGTGGAGAAATACACCGTGATTAATATCAATTGATAGTGTTACGCTGGCAGCCATAGGAAAGATTTGCTCTAGTCGGCTAGTTCCATGTCCTGGGGTTTTGATTGGAAGGTTATTTTGAAGTTGAATTCCAAGATGACTTTTCATGATTCTACGGTCCTACAAGCTGCCACTGTTGACTTTTAAAAATAAATTGAATGAATTCCAGCCTCCAATTCACAAATTACAAAATAAAACACATGTATTTATGCAATGCGTAAATAACAAACAACATAAGATTTATTAGAATTTTGACCATAAAAATGATTATTACAGTCAAGTCAATAGGTAAAAAGAATTCACTATTTATATTTTTCGTTTTAATGCTTACAAATGTCTCCTGATCCACTTACTAAAGGTAAACAAAACTTTTAATAAGTAAAATAGTACTAAATCAGCACGAACACTTCCAAGTTTAAGAATTACAATCACAAGATTAAATTTTTACGAAAACAAAAATTGGAAGGAAAATATTTCGATCAACAGGATGTGATCGCTGATGTGAATGACATTCGCGGTCACATATTATATCTGATTAGTATGCGAAAAAAGATAATATCTTATACTACTAATGAATATAAAGTTCCTATATACGAAAACTAATCTCTAGGAAAAGAGTAGGTCTTGGGTGATACCGGTCTCATAGCATGAGACCACTTTTTTACCAAATTCATTAATTGACCCACCAACCCATCTGACCCGCCCTAACCCATTCATTTAATAAATAAAAGAAAAAAAAAATATTATATCACAAAAAAAGCACACGCACAAGTGTGCTCCCCCCCACCTCCAGACTCAGGCCGCCACTTCCAATCGTCGGCCGCCACCCGCCCGCCGGCGGCCACCACCTCCGACCGCGCCGGCCGCCACCTCCATTATTTACCGGCGATATTTTTTTACAAATCTTATATCGTTGTAATCGTTCCGTTTTCCTCGTTCCAAATTCGCAGCTGGATTTATAATTTAATACTCCAATCACCGTAGATCTGAAGCCAAAGTCACAAATTCATCAATTTTAACCTCCAATTTATAGCGATTCACCGGTCGAAACTTCGATTAAACAAAACGTATCACATAATCGAGTAATTGTATCGATCCACTCTACAAAACTGCAAATTCAATCAAAAAAAAAAAAAACGTCGTCGCGGAAAAAAAAAAAAGAATCTGCCCAGTTTTAAGTATTAACAAAAGTAGTTAAAAGTATCACAGATTCAAGTAAAAGTATCACAAAATCGAAACATGTTATATTTTATATTTTTACATCTTTTTTTCTTTTTCTTACAAAAGTATCATAAAAATGGTGTTTACGAAATATAATTAAAATATTACATATTCAATAATTTTATTTCTTTTACTTACATATGTGCCTATTAAATTTAAATAATTAAAATTATTAAAAAAAGATCGCGTATCACAAAATATATTAAAAGTATCGCATATTTTTTAATACTTGTACATTTTACTATATTTTGTAATAAGTGTATTCTGTGATACTTTTAATATCTTTTCTGATACTTTTAATATATTTTGTGATAATTGATCAAATATTGTAAAAAATCATACTATTTATGTGATACAAAAATAAGTGTGTTCTGTGATACTTTTAATATCTTTTCTGATACTTTTAATATATTTTGTGATAATTGATCAAATATTGTAAAAATTCATACTATTTATGTGGATACAAAAATAAGTGTGTTTTGTGATACTTTTAATATTTTTTCTGATACTTTTAATATATTTTGTGATACTTGATCAGATATTGTAAAAATTCATACTATTTATGTGATACAAAAATAAGTGTGTTCTGTGATACTTTTAATATTTTTTCTAATACTTTTAATATATTTTGTGATACTTGATCAGATATTGTAAAAATTTCATAGTACTTTTGTTTAATATCTTTTCTGATACTTTTAATATATTTTGTGATACTTGATCGTAAAAATTCATACTATTTATGCGATACAAAAATAAGTGTGTTCTGTGATACTTTTAATATCTTTCTGTCTTTAATTTCATCTTTTAATATATTTTGTGATACTTGATCAGATATTGTAAAAACTCATAATACTTTTGTGATAAAAAAAAGTGTGTTTTGTGATAATTTTAATACCTTTTCTAATACTTTTAATTACATTTGTAATACTCTGAATTATTTATTTTAAAAAAATTATACGTAATTATAGAAATCAAATATCAAGAATTATGTGATACTTCAACTATTTTTTGTGATACTTGAACAACTTTTTGTGATACTCCAATACATCACCATCCAAAATCTGCATATAACTTATGCATATTGATAAAATCATTTTCAAAAACCACATTAATACAAAATAGATTTAATAAATATCTCAACACCTGTATACACCCACATTCCGGCGACACACATGCGCCCAAAATCACAATTGAGAGAGAGAGAGAGAGAGAAATCGAGACGAAAAAAAAAGAAGAAAAGAAAAAAAGAGATAAAAAAGCCTACCTTCGTCGGTGATTACCAATTTGAAAATATAAATTGAGGAAATCGTAGATTCCAACGCAAGGAGTTGAACGGTGATTTCCGATCTGAAATTGGCCCGATAAATCATCGTAGATCTGAGGTCAAAGTTAACAATTTAGAAAGTTTGACCTCAGATCTACAAAGATCGAAACATCAAATCGTAAAATCTGATTTCAAATTTAGAATGAGAGAGTTAAGACAATTTTAATGATATAATTTTTGATAAATTTTGTCGTCGGGCGACAGTCACCGGCCGGGAATGGTAGAGAGAAACGGAGAAGATGGCGGCGGCTAGAGGCTAGGCTAGGGTTTTTTTTTTCTTCTGGTTTTATAGCTAGGGTTAGGGGATGGGCGGGTAGACGGGCGGGTTGGGCAGTGGGCGGGTTTGACAAATGGGCATGGTAAAAAGTGGTCTCATACTATGAGACCGGTCTCACCCAAGTATTTGCCCTAGGAAAAATAATTACATACTATTTTAATTCTAATATTATACAAGAAAATACAAAAAATGATAAATGCCAAGAAAGTCAAATTAATATTTATACAAAATAATTCCTCCAAAAATAATGTCCTATACGTATTACATACATATTTTGGACTCAATAACCTCCAACTTTTGTCTTTCTTGTCCAAAACATATGATGAATGTAAAAAGTATAAAACTTGAATATCATCAAAAACTCCATCTAATTTGCTGCAGTAAAAAAATCAGAATGATAAGTAGAATGCTATCACACTCACAACCACATCCGCATAAGCAAATGAAACAAGTCATAAATAAATTAAGGTAAAAACAAAAACGCATTCACGCAATAATTAGTTATAGAAATTATCCAAAACATAAACAAATAACCAACATAATAATTGTTTTTAAACCAAATAACCACAAAACTTGAATATCTCTCAAGGAAGGTGATCATCGAAATCCGAAGTAGGATCGCTTCATCTCGAAAAAGTTGCGACAACTTCAAAATTAAACTCCATCTTATCATCTTCATCACAAAGTCCCTTAGATATATCGACAAGAGCGAAAAGTAGAATAACCAACTCTTCTAAATGTGATAATGCAGTATCAACAATATCTACTACAACAACAGCTCCCCCTAAGTTAAGTACTTCTTCCTCGACGACAATAGCACCACCAACAACCCCTTGATCCTTTGCGCCTTCATATATCATCATCATCATCATTAACTACTCTCCCTTTTTGGACAAAAAGATTAGAGTCATTAAGCAAGCCGAAATAATTAGCACAAAGGGCAGTGTAATGGGAAATAGAAAAGTCACACACTCCACTTGTTCATGTAAAATTGATCTAGACTCAAGAACATTCATATTAGAAGCATGAACTGTAGAAATAAAGATGTCAAAGGGAATGTGAGAGGTATCCGCAACGACATTCTGAGGAGTTGTAGGAGTGTCAAAATGGGCATCAGAGACAGTATGTGCACAATTTTAACCACTGTAAGGTTAACAAAACGTTTCATGGGGTCAAGAATTGGAGCGGTCAAAGTATAGACACTCAATTGGGGACTTGGAGGAATATATATGGTACATAAACTTGAGACACCAAACTCAATAGATAAGACTAGGAAAATAAAATGACCACTTTAATAAAGAAGTAGTGGCAAAGAGCATAACTTGGTTAAACATATGCAAGCCAAAATTAAGCAACATCCCAATACCAGAACTTGATAAAGAAACGAGCATGAGTCACTGTGATGATGAGACTATTCTTTGAAGGAACCTAATTTTCACAAAAAATCTTATGCAAATATCTATATAGTTATGTCAAATGTGATGAGAAAAATTTAGAGGTCCAGCGAGCTCCTAAATCACTCATCAAGAATTTGATTATCTCATTGATATCAGTAAGCATGACTCCTTCCTCAAAATAAAGAGTCTCAAACAAACTTTTACAAACAAAGGGATTAAGATTATAGACCTCACTACGAACATAGACTCAACCAAATTTAGAGGACCTAAGCTGAGTAACTTTAGCACACAAATATGAATAAATCTCAACACCATAGAGTCCTACATAAAGCATAATATCTTCCAAAATATACAAAATATTGAAATGCTCAAATTATAATAGGGCAACTAATGTGCATTAATTTCAGGATAATGATTAGCAACCCAAGTAGCGGTCGATACTTAGATTGCTACTGTGTCATGCTTTCATGGAACCCGTCGTCGACTTCGTTAATGGTTGATAGTGTGGTCGTTAGAGATTCATTTTTCCCTATAAGAAGAAGCCCAGAAATAGTTCAATAACATCAAGTTTAGTCCCATTGAAAACATACATAATCAACCATAGTTTTGTTAGAATTGTGAATTTGAGAGTGAATTTGGAGGAAAAACACGTGGAGTACAGAGATTGAAAGATTCACACGCTTCAATGGTTTAACTTTCTTTTTACCTTTCATTATGAATACTAGATGTTCGATGGATTGTATGTATTAAATTGTGAACATGTATAGCTAATTTTCCTTTTGTTCTAGGTTTTGGTATGAATAATGATTGAATAGTCCTTTATTTTTATTTTTATTTTTTATTTATATGTTCATAAGTTATTGGAAATATTTGTGTTTCTAAAAGTTGAGATAGATTTACAACCTTTCAAAACTAATAGTTTGATAAATCATAATTCGAGATGAGGTTTATCAATAGACTTTTGAACACGAAATACTCTAATCAACAAGACCGAGATTTGGGATTAGTAGTGAAGTCATAATGATCTTTAGAACCTTTTGGAGTTCTAAGTATGATCTCAAACATACACCTTGTTTCATACATAGAATCAACAGTTTAATCACTTTGTGAAAGCACTAAACTATAATTCTGATTGGATCATAAGCAAATTGAAGCACAATATACTTGATAAATTGATAAGGATGAACATTATGAAATCATTACGATTTCAAACCGCAGAATATTCTTTAGCACTTGAATTTCTCAACATTTATAAATTGTGCCTTGATCATGGTAAATCTTTTAGTTGATAAATTTTATTAGTTTATGCTCGTCATATGTAATGACCCAACCTAAACCATTTCTTATCATTTAGATCAAACTACGTTATCTATATTAATTACTTATCATTATTAAACTGTTATTTGGTATTTGTCGGATTCAAAATTGCTCCTTTTGTACTACATCTATAGCTTATACTTGCGATTAGGAAAAGTATAAGAATGAATAAATTTTTATAACAGGGACTGATCATGTGTTTGGCGTTGTTGCTGGGGACCATTGGGTTTAAGTTGATAATAGTATAATTGATAAACGAGTTTTAATCTAAACACTTGTTATATTTTTATTGGAGTCAAGATTAGTTGAACTGTAGGTGGTGCATGTACACACGTTCTAAAGGGGAACCTTTAGAACCCATCGACCCGAAGATCAAGGCGACTTGTAGATAAAATAACTCCAAAAGAGTGAGAGGAAACATGGATGGGAATTCGGATAATATCGGTGTCCAAGTTCATCAAATTCAACAACAATTGCAAGCATTGTATGCATAAACACAATAACAAGTACAACCTCAACAAAATGTAGAACCGATTATCCGGAATATGTTCAAACCTATTTCAAACTAAGCCCACAGAGGAGCAAATGGACCAGCTATTCAAGGTAATAATTTCGAGATGAAGAGGGGTCGATAGCAATGGTTCAACAAAATCAATTTAGAGGAAGTGTCACGGACAACCCGAATGCGCATTTGACATAATTTTTAGGGATATATGGGACCATCAAGATGAATTGAGTCCTCGGAGATGTGATACGAATACTCTCTATTCCCTTTAATTAAGGGATAAAAAAAATTTGGTACAACACACTTGGATTTGAAGCCATTGGCACATGGAACAAGATATGTGATTTTTTTTTAAACTCAAATTCTTTCCACAAAGTAAGACATAAAAGTTCAAGAGTGAAATTACATAATTTTGCTAATTAAATGGAAAGCTGTTACTCGAAGCTTGGGAAAGATTTAGGGATTTATTCAGAAAGTTCCATCAACATGGTTTTACCGAAGACCAACAAATTTACTAATCTTACAATAGATTGAGCACACACAAAGGTTATGGTAGATGCCTCATCTGGGGGTGCTTTGTTAGATAAAAGCACTGATGAGGTGATGGACATTCTTGAAATATGGTGTCCAATAATTATCAATGGCTGATGAAATAATCAATGATGAAAAAAGTCATCATGGTAGGCGAGAATGATGTGGTGACCACTATGACACAACAAAATTAGCAGTGATTAATAACAAGTTCGACATGATCATGTCATGAAGATAGGTGCTTTCAACAAGCCAACCGATTGGAGTTGCCATTCACGAAGGAAATTTAACAAAAATTATAGAGGCAACCAAGGCGGAAATCACCACCCAAGGATGATAAAGCACTCGAGTCTCTCTTACACCAATCCAAGCAATGCACTCTAACCACCATCATATCTTTCAGTGATAAAAGGAGTGTTAAAAGAAAACAAGAAGCTAAGCATCAAAGACATGTCCCCCACATTTATGGGTGAAACAATGTCTCAAATCGAGAAGATCGATGCAAGGATGTATCAGATGGAGGTAAACATAGCTCAAAGAGCAAGTAAATGCAATTCTATTGAGGAGTGGGACGCATTATGAAGGATCGAAGATATGGGACATTATTGGGAACCAACACAAGAGGGGGAAATTTTCGAGCAAGAAGGAAGTGAACCCCAAAGAGCAAGTAAATACAATTCATTTGAGGAGTGGTACGCATTATGAAGGACAAAAGATATCAAAAATTGAATGTGAACTTACAAAAGAGGTGGAAAAAGATGTCTATGAGAATATGGTTGAAGTAGAAATAAAAATATTTAAGGGGCTGAGAAGTCAAAACCTAACTCTATTCCCCTTAATCCCTCTAGTTTATTACTGATTCGAAAAGGAACTAAAAAGATAAACATGGATGAGTAATTTTGTAAATTTTTAGATATTATTCAAGGAGTCCATGAAAATATGCCATTTGTTGATGCTTTGATGCAGATGCCAACTATGGGAGATTCTTGAATCAGTTTATAAGCAAAAAGAGGAGAATTGAATATTATGAGGTCATAACCTTACAGAGGAATGTAGTGAGCTCATTCAAAAGAAGTTGCATCTCAAATTGAAGGAACCCAGGATTTCCAAGATCCCATGCACTATTAGAGTGAGTTTGTTGAAAAACGAACTATATGATCTTGGTGCGAGCATAAACTTTATGTTGTTATTGATTTTTGAGAAATTGGAGATTAGAATAATCAAGCCGACGAATACCATGCTACACATGGTGGATATAACCTAGACGTACCCGAAGGGTATATTTGAGGATGTATTGGTGAGAGTCGATGACTTCTACTTCCCCATAGAATATATAGAGTTAGACATAAAAGATGACAAAAATGTGCCATTATTTTTGGGGCGTTCGTTTTGAGCAATGAGTCAAGATCTTATTAACATTGAGAAGAGAGAACTCAGAGTGCATATCAATGATGAGAAAAAAGTTTAAAAAATCTATAATTCTATAAAAATATGTGATGACGTGCATTGGACTGAAGAGTGTAAAAGGATAGATTATTTCGACATTAATGTTGAAAATGTTTTGGTTAGACCAGCAATTAAGTTTTTGCACAACTCCCTTAGTTCTTGTTGTAATTTCGTGAAAATTGTTGGTATTCAAAAATCATGAGTGAAAGAAGGTGACAAATGGAAGAAAAATAACGAGGCAGTGACGACATCACTGTTCAAAAAAATGATCTCTTGTCTAAAGAGAGCGTCTAGCTAAAAGATGAAAAGGAAAGAGTTAGTTGGGAGGCAACCCAAAATTGTAAGATACATATGTAGATTTCAATTATTATATTTTGTTGGAAATTTGAGGTTTCAGCACTATTAGCGACTTGAGTAGGGACTGCTAACTAGGTTGCTATGTCTTGTTTTAAAGGCAAGTGCTAGCGTCTCAAGTATTGGTCACTAGCCAGACCACTAGTGCGTGCCTTTTTCAAGGTAACCTCTAGTGACACCGACTAGCAATCAATAGAGGGCCACTAACGAGTCATAGATGGGTATAAACCTAAAAAGTCGAATTTCTTTTCCCATGCTCATTTTTCCTTCCCAGACTCGGATAACACCCTCCACCCTTTGAAAACTTTTATTTTTCTTTATATTTTCAATGAATTTATGTTTTAAACAAAAATACGTGAAGAAAACATCAATTCATCAACACAAATCCAACAAGAAGGTATGGATTCTTCAAATTCTCAACTAGGGTTTTTCATTTGAAATTTGTGATTTTTATAGAATTGGTTCAAATCATACTTGTATACTTGATACGTTCTAGAAAAGAAATTTACCCGTTCTAGAAAATAGTTTTTCTCGATTAATATAAATTTTAGAACGCCTTTACGAAAGAGACGTTCTAGAATATACATTTTCCAGAACGACTTTTCGAAAAGGACGTTCTAGAATATAAATTCTCTAGAACGCCTTTGAGAAAGACGTTCTAGAAAATAAACTTTCTAGAACGTCTTTACAAAAAAGACGTTCTAGAATATACATTCTCTAGAACGCCTTTGAGGAAGACGTTCTAGAAAATAAACTTTCTAGAACGTCTTTACGAAAAAAGAAGTTCTAGAATATACATTTTCCAGAACGTCTTTTCGAAAAAGACGTTCTAGAATATACATTTTCTAGAACGCCTTTGAGAAAGACATTCTAGAAAATAAACTTTCTATAACATCTTTACGAAAAAAACGTTCTAGAATATACATTTTCCAGAACGTCTTTCCGAAAAAGACGTTCTAGAATATACATTTTCTAGAACCCCTTTAAGAAAGACGTTCTAGATTTGCCAGTTTTGGAATTCCAGATTTTTTTTCAAATCTGTTCATCCCTCATAAATCACAATTTTAAATACCTATTCAAATCACAATTTTTTCACAAAACACCTGTTATTTAAATAATCCCAGAATCATCCATTAGTCGCAATAATACACTCACCAAAAGATGTCAATACAAACAACACAAGTCGCCAAATACACGATCAACAAATGTTAAAATAGAAATCACCAAAAGACGATGAGTACCTATTTTGCTACCATTCAAGTTATCCAAAAATAGTTTGAAATTACAATTAGAGTGTGTAGACAAAAATGATCACTAGCATTCACCTCAGCCATAAACTTCTTCATTATCTCATGCTTCTGCATCTCATCACTTCTTGGAAGGCCCATTTGTTTCAACAGTTAGTCAAACTGAAGAAATAATTCCGGGAAACAATTGAATGTTATTAAATATACATATTAAAGAACAAATATTTTACAGAATAAATGGCCTAAAAAGGTAAATTACCATCATTTTTTCAACAGTTGAATGAGTTTCGGGGTCCAGGTCAGCCAATTTGCTGTTTTCTGGTTCATGACTCAAACTTTTGTGCACCCCGCACTAGTGCAGAAACTGCATATCCAGAAGGGTAATTCTGCCTATCCAGAACGCCTTTCTGTACCTTCTGTAGTGACATAGTTCTGGATTGGCAGACAGTCCAGAACGCCTTTTTTTACCCTTCTGGATTGGCAGACTTTCTAGAAGGGTAAAAAAAAACTGTTCTAGAAAGAAAAATCTGTTCTAGAATGGTACCTTCCTATACTTTATCCGCCATTTTCCAGATCGGTTTTTACAATTACCGTTTTGGAAAGTTGTACAATCCAGAACGGTATTTGAAAAAACTGTTCTGGACAATCGTTCAATCCAGATCGGTATTTTAAAATACCGTTCTGGACTGTTCAACTTTCCAGATCGGTATTTGAGAAAATCCGATCTGGAATGTACACCTGTCCAGAACGGTATTTTAAAATACCGATCTGGAATGGARAATTTTCCAGAACAGTTTTTTAAAATACCGTTCTGGAAAGTTGAACATTCCAGAACGGTATTTTAAAATACCGTTCTGGACTGTACAACTTTCCAGATCGGTATTTTAAAAAACCCGATCTGGAATGTTCAACTTTCAGATCGGTTTTTTGCAAATACCGTTCTGGAGAGTCGCACTTTCCAGAACGGTATTTTCAAATACCGTTCTGGTAAGTTATACTTTCCAGAACGGTTTTTTCAAATACCGTTCTGGAAGTCCATTTACTAGAAAGGTTTTACAAAAGTTACCTTCTAGAAAGTTTAAAAGAAATTTAAAAAAAATGAAATGAAAGTAGGAATACACCAAAATCAATAATAACGAATATTGTGATTATATTAATTATATCACCAAATTTCAAAAAAATATAAGACACAACAAACTAAAACTAATATTAATACAATAATATTAGAACTTGAGGTAACATTGCTTCTCCCTGTAACATCCAAATTATTCCACATATAATACAAAGAACTTGATAAAGAAGACAAAAATTCGAAAAAGTGGCAACCAATCAGCTGGAATATCAGAAGGTCTTGGTACATAAATTCGCGGAGTGACATGGGAATATCTAGCATCCCAAATTCGACAAGTTCCATCATCAGAGGACTTGCCACAGAAATGTAACCAGTATAAAAAACAAAACTAAGGAATGTAATACTCAACCAAGAAAGATGATAAACCAAAGAACAATTCTCACGACAAAAGCTGATAAAAAGCGCCAGGTCGAGGACTGAATGCAATCGCAGTGACAGCTCCAGTATGACCCCGTAATACTGAAATTGGTTACCCATCAGGCAGGCTCCACTGACATAAAGAAAAATGATTGTTTATATTGCCAATCAGAACAAAAAGGCAAGAAAAGAAAATGCTATAAAGAATCTTACAACTCGAATCACGCAGTCGTTTGAAACAGAAGCCACTAAAGAATTGTTGACGTTCACGGCCAGGTCAGTGATGTCACTCTTAATGAAAAAGATCGACAAATGAACCAAACAACTTATAGAAGATAAAGGGAAAATGATCATTCCTCAAGAACTATTAATAAGATACTATTACTCACTTCGTGTCCTCGGCAGCTAGCCAAGCAATACGCAGTTTCCATTGACCAGATCTTAACAAGATGATCATCAGAACCAGTTATTACATATCTCCCAGACCGGTCAAATATAGCTCCATTGTCATTGTCCAGATTAAAAACTTGATGAAGTTTAAAGAATCTATAATTAAGATGAAAGCAAGATAAAATATATGAATAAAAAGGAAAAAGGAAACTAAATACATTGGCAAGTGACGATGCCAGGGATAGTACAAAGACTTACTTTTCCTCCTTTGTCTTTGTCTCATTTTTTTTAGACTCGACTCTAACTACAGTTTCCAATACAGCCTACTCATGAGAAACAAAATAAGCGAAGTATATAGCAAAAAAAATGACAACATAACAAAAAAAAAATTGGGGCAAATTACCCCATAATTTACTTTCTCGAACACAAATATTAAAAGATTGAGTTGCAATCATTCCCGAATTCCCAGGACATTTTGCAAAAGAAATTGAATCATG
>BMAC01000120.1:195602-214100 GCA_014905375.1 Phtheirospermum japonicum
AAGAAAGATGAACAATAATAGCGGAATTAAGGTGAAGCTTATCCTTGAACACCATTGTTGCACCTTCGGGCTTCCTCATTATTATTATTATTATTATTATTATTATTATTATTATTATTATTATTATTATTATTATTATTATTATTATTTCTTATTGATATGACCAAGTAGAGAGTGGAAGTTTAAAAAATAAAATTAAGGGTGTTGGCCTTAATATTATTTTGATTTCCACCTCTACTTGGCTCTTATTATTCCAACTGGACTTGATTGAGACTGTGGAAACGAAGATAAATAGATGAGTATGATTAGAGAGAGAGAGAGAGAGAGGGGAGATTATGTGAAGTGGAAGCAAAATATAATGCAATTCTCATACACATATGATGATTACCTTGTAGTGAAGAAAAACAGACTGAGATAGAGTCAAAGACAAGAAGACCRAACATRCCTTTTGGAACAGCTACTGCCTATACTTACAAGTCTCTCGGTCAAAACAGAATCAACGACCCAAGGTCACCAGGACCGGATCAGCGACCACCCCACCACCTACGCCTTGCATATTCGCATATGTATATACTTCATAAATCTCAAATACAATCTAAACAAAAACTAATATTTCCACAAGATTGGCACACAACTTACCATGGTCAAATACCTTGTTCTAGCGACAAACCGACAAATGAAATGAAAATCAAACAACTACACCTTAACTAATTCCACGCCTGCTTCAATAATTACCATAAAAAAGTGTAATAAGAKACTAATTTTGGAACCTATACTTCAAATACATACGAATCGATTAGAAAATTGTAATAGCTTAAAAGAAATATAGTCAACAATAAATGGGAAAATCTGGTCGCATAATGTTAACCTGGAGATGGCGGTGTCCAAATCATCATCAATGGTGACTCGCTTTTGCCATTTGGGTTTCAGATTCTCCGGATACAAAACTCGCTTCGCACTTCCACAAAACCGGATTTTTCCTCGCCATAGCCGTGTTCACCATCTTTTCCGGCAGCCAGTCTCGGTTCCCATAGCCGCGTTCGAGCGCCACTGCTGCCACAAGCACATCGTCTCGCCACCACAAAACCGCCATCACCATCTGGTCGCCACCAACAGTCACTGGAACCCGACCAGGCACGCCTATTAAATCAAAATAAGCATACACATTGATACTCTTAGCAATACAAATGCGGCCTATTACAGAGATCAAGAGTCCAAACCACGAGAAAAAGTAAAGGGAAAGCAAGAAAACAAGAATCTTAGAAGCTTACGGGCTTCATCTGATTTTTTCGGGGCAGTTTCGAGAAGAATGGCCCAAATGCTGGCAAAGGACACAATATTTTGGCATGAAACCAAAGTCAACATGCTGCCGTCGAACCCTACCAATGGGAAACTCGATTTCTACCGAACTCGCCAGCTCAGCATATCCATCGACCTTCACAAGTACTCAAACATACGAATCATTTCCATTGCGTGGGCCCCCTTGTCAGTTAAGATCGGCCTACCAACTACAGACACAATCATACTCAGAGCGGTTGGGTTCCAGCACTCGAGAGGCAAACCATGGAAATGGTTATGGATCTGAACGGGTCGCTATCGAACTCGAAGCAAAGGGGAATGTGCTTTAATAACAACATAGAACCAGAAACTGAATACAGGATCTAGACCAAGACTTGGTCTCGGTGTTCTGATATTTTGAATTTGAAGACATGCCAACCGGTGGCATGGTTAAAGAGCTTGCACGGAACATTCCAGGAATTATAAAGCTGCACAAGACCCTGTTGAACTGGGAGTTTTGGGGCGAAGTGGCCAACCAAGCACAATCTCCAAGGTTTTGAGTCTAGGTGCGTTGATTCCAACATCACTTCATCGACTGGAACGGGGAGTGAATGCAGCTTTAGCTGCTCAACATCTAAATCAGTGATATTATTATCAGGCTTTTCGTCGAACACCTGGCAGGCAGCAGCAAAGCGAGCCAATATAACTCAAGAACTCAAGAACACATTATCACATCATAAATAAACCAATCAATCATATACTGAACTGTAAATCAATCGATAAGAATCAAATAGAATTGAAGGAAAAAAAACCAATCTACTTAATTAGGGCTATAATTTGGCGAAAATCAATTTAATATAATAATTATTGATTGAAAAATTGACTAACCTAAACTTGAACAGCCTAATGAAGATCAAAACATCGAGACCACAAGAGTCYAGGATCTCATCCTTMGTGACAGAAAAGGCGAATTGGGTCCAMCCAACGGACGGCAGCAGCCGCCGGAAAGTGAAGCGGGGGTGGAAGGAAAGCTGGTGGTGCTGAGAGAGGCGGGCGAAGTAGACGGGGAATTAGAGGGTTGTCGGTGGATACAAGACCTCAGGATTATCNTATCGCTAAGCAATTGAATCATACGAATCCAAGAACCATTAACTAAGCATAAACTAAATCGCATAAATAAACTAAATTAACCAATATCCAATATCCAAGCATAAGAATGATTGAACCAATTAAAACTAGAATTAACTAAGGATTTATCTAAATAATTAACTAGAAAATTATCTAAGAGTTTAGAAAACTTATTAAAACTAAGGAAAGCAATGAAAAACTCCAGCTATTCCGGAGTTTGAACGCTGATCTTGGGCGTAGATGGATTCTCGAGCGCGAAATCGGTGTTTCGGACGCGTAGAACTTCGATCCTTGATCCGCGTCTCCAAATCTTGTTATAAGACGTGGATTTATTGTTATCGAATGCTAAAATACCCTAGGATAGCATTGTGTCTTCGTTTCCTCCCCAAAACCTGGAATATGGCGGGTTTTTATAAATATTACAAGTCTTGCCGCACAAGAAACCCTAATTTCCGAATTCAGGGCCGTCGCGTCGACGGTGCGTCGACGTAGCGTTGACTGACGCGTGCTGGCGCTCGGTGAGACTCGACATACTTGGTCGTCAGTGCTCGGCAGGTGTGGTCAGCAGGTGCGTGCGTCGGCTGGGCAGGTGCGTCGATGGGGTGTGTTGACATCGACGCTTCAGCAAGTAGCGTCGATGTTGCGTCGACATCGGTGCGTGGACATCGACGCTTCAGTAAGTAGCGTCGACGTAGCATCGACTGATGCGGTCATGACTCGCTGACATGGCTCGCGTCGACGGTGCATTGACGGTCGCGTCAGTCGACGCGACTGAGCGTCGGTCTCCGTTTCTAGATCTTTTGCTACTCGTTTCACCGGAAAGCTTGTTCTTCTATTCTCGAACATCGAACTTCGTCTTTTACGCGCTAAACTCTTCTGGTTACTTAGCTGTAAGGTGAAAAACAATGAAATATCACCTATTTGCATCAATTACGATTAAAATACGGTAAAATAAGTCAGAACTATGAAAATACGGAATTATGCTTAAATCGTCCAACTTATACCAAAAATAAATAGAAAAATGTACTAAAATACCAATAAAAATAAGGACAAATCTACTCTAATCATTTCAGAAGGTAGATTAAGCTCGCCACTGAGGCTATAACTTCCAAGAAATCTGAAACCAAAGACCAATGTTCAGATGTATCGAATGCGGAAAATCTCATGATTCAGGGGGTTTACTTTAATTTACTCGTTTTATTCATACAAAAAAGCAATGGCTCACTTACAGGAATTGTAATGAAAAAAAGTTTTTGAATAAAGCTGTGATTTGACCGATCAATTTGTTAAAGCTCAAGTCCCTAAAATGATGAAACCATTCCAGTCTAAATAAACTTAAGACAAAAGCGGCGTGTATTAATTAACTACAACTGAAAACACTTACAATCTTTCCAGTTTAAGGAGAGAGCTTAGTGTTTCTTGAATAAAACTAATCAACACTGAAAGAGATTATAAATAATATACAATTTATTATAAAGTAAACCAAAGAATAATAAAGTTCAGAGAGAGAGAAACTTACAGAGATTTTTTCATAGAGATGAAGGAGATCGGAGAGGCTTGAATCGCTATCACTGCTATATGAATGGAATCTTAAGTTTGTCTAGAACACCAACACCAAAGAATGAAGCTTCTTCAGCCATTCTAAGTAAGACTCTCCAGAAAATTTCACCCAAGTACATTCCAGAGGTTAACTTCTTAAATATCTGAAAGAACATATTAACTTCATAAATCAGAAGGAGAATGTGTTTAAGCCATTTCTATGGTAACTCTTTTTAATGGAAAAGGTCTTCAAAAAATGACTTCCCTTGGCTTTTTCACACAGTATTAATTCATTGAAAATAGCAATCCCATGAAAATAAAACAGCACTCCCACCTCATATCAGGAAAATTGAAAACATTTAAAAGGAAGTATTTACAGTACTTAAAGGAACAAAACTCTTCTCCGCGGATAGTTCTTTTAAAACAAACAACAAACCACAACTTACGCAAATTAAAAATTTTCTTCTGTCTGCCTACTATCGTTGAGGACTCCAATATAAAACCCAACCTCCTAGCTGATCTTGTCCCGTGAAAAGTCCATTTTTGGATGTTGGAATGTTACATACATACAAATTGATTAGTTAGAAAAGAAATAGGTTGAGATTACAATTAGAGTGGGTAGACAAAAATGACCACTAGCATTCACCTCAACCATAAACTTCTTCATTATCTCGACAGAGCCTTTCAAGAGCTCAGAAGAGTAAATGAGGCTATGTGGTGGTGTAAAGATCAGACAACCAAAAGTAGCACATTTTTGAGGAATCAAAAACCAAATAAAGTAGCTGCACAAAATGATTCGACTGTTCAGATCTCAAATTAGACTGATATAGAACTACGAACAAGCGAAATACCCTCTTTTGTGCATGAATGGCATCTATATCCGCACCATAACCCTATTCCCTATACTCAGTCAATGGAGGATGAAATGACATGAAGTTACCCCACTCAATATTTATAACCTAAAAATAGAAGATTCAAACACTCACTAACTTTTTTTTAAAAAAATAATTATTATTGTTATTTTAGTATGAGCACGTATTCAATTTAGTTGATGAAACTATGAACTAGAAAACAAATCGAATAATAAAATAATTTTCTAACCATTTCTTCAGATTTAGGCAAAGGACCATGCCATTTTGGAATAGCTTGTGCACGTTCTACATAACAGCATTAGTTCCAGTACCCAAAATAACGGCTACAACAACATCATTGTTGGTATACCTTCCTCCAGCTAACGTTCCAATTATATCATTCACCTAAACATATTCATCACCCATATAAAATCAAAAATTACAAAACTAACTCTGTCCAGGAATGAACAATGGACATGGCATGAATTGTGAGTTTCTTTAAGATTTATTTATAAAAACTACACGAAGGTTTAGCCTAATTACAAAATATTTAAAAAAAAATCTCAAAAATTCAAAGAGGGGTATTTGTAAATTTAAACATTAGGCAAAACCTCAGGGTGGTTGTAATTGTCTCGTACATGTCAGTGTCCCGTATCGGCATGCTGTTTCCATAGAACAAAGAAGACCCGCAGCGGATTGTCTCAAAGATCTTTTGCTCGGCGTAAGGTTCTGTCAACGATTGTTCAGAATTAATCAAAAATGATGTCTCCCAGGCATCCTGTAAAAGAATAGTGAAAAATATCAACATACTGGTTGCAGCAGAAATATCCAGGTCCGCATAGAAGTGGGCTTCATTTTTAGGGGCCCGAAAAGGCCCGACAACAAGTACATGTAAGAGTGTTGTTGGGATTGGATGGGCCAAAAATATGGTGGGGCATTGAGATCTTTGACCCGCCTGATGGGCTCTGTTCGGGCCGGGACGACTCTAGTATTAGATCGAAAGCACAATTGAATGTGGCTTTACCATTGTTTCCAATCCTCGAATAAGTTCCCTCCATTTCTTGCTTACGTCGAGCGTGTAACATTTGATCAAGCAATCGCTGAACTCAGCGATGGTGCATTGGACCCTATGTGTGATGATACGAGAAGGATCGTGACGGCCTGAATGATCGTCGACCATGATGTACGACACGGAGTGCATTGCTCTATAATCTGAGAAATGTGTCTCCCTATTATCTGACTCCCAATCTGCCATTCGAACAAAAGAAAGGGAAAAAAGATTTCACCAGCATTATTCATTTAAATGAATAGTGTAATATAATTCGTCAAAATCAGAAATTAATCATTAATTTGTTCCGTAAAGGGACTTAACATGAAAGATAAAATTCAGAAAATTACATAACTTTTTTTTATCATGTCCACATTTACAATATGTTCTTCAGAATATCTTAAATACATTACATTATTCATTTTTTCCCAACAAAACTCCACAAACAATATAATATCCACCATCTGACTTATCACTAGTGCAGAAACTGCCAATCCAAAAGGGTAATTCTGCCTATCCAGAACGCCTTTTGTGCCTTCTGTAGTCTCATAGTTCTAGAAAGTCTGTACTTTCCAGAACACCTTTTTTTACCCTTTTGGATTGGCAGACTTTCTAGAAGGGTAAAAAAAAAGGCGTTCTAGAAAATATTTTTTCTGTTCTAGAATGGTACCATCCCATATTGATCCGCCACTTTCCAGAACGGTTTTCTCAAATACCGTTCTGAAAATTCGCACTTTCCAGAACGGTATTTGAAAATAACGTTCTGGAAAGCGCGACTTTCCAGAACGGTATTTAAAAAAACTGTTATGGAAAGTACTACTTTCCAGAACGGTATTTAAAAAATCCGTTATGGAAAATATTACTTTCCAACGGTGTTTAATAAAACCGTTATGGAAAATAATAATAAAAAATTGAAATTCAATTATGCAAATACAAATTAACCAACAAATACACCAAATTGGCCATAATTTCTCATTCATTATTATCAATCAAATAAATTCACAAACACAGAGTGTGCATCATAATACTTGCAATCTAGAATCAACAAAGTAACAAATATATATATCTACTAAAATCGAGTACAATCTCGAGTTATGTACATTCAATACATTTCATCAATATTACACTCCCCTAAGAAAACCTTCACGCTTCTTGGCGAACCACAACTACCTTCAGCAATTAGAGCTCTATCATTTGCAGCCATGTGTGCAATTATCTTATAGATCATTTCAATTCCTGCATCAACATATCATATGACAACACCTAGGTAAAGACCAAAAATATGCTCAAGAGAGATCCAAGCAACACTGAAAACAGGAAACTAGAAGAACACTCCTCAAGTATGTATAAATATATATATATATATATATATATATATATATATATATATATATATATATATATATATATATATATATTCTCACTTTTCCCCCAAGACTAATCGAAAAATGACAGGTGAGAAAAATTTATAGTTCAGAAGGTAAAGAAGAAAAATAAAAGGAAGAAAGAAAGAAAGAAAAAAGTTCAAGGGTATTATTAAGATTTACTCAAAAAAAATCCATCACAAGAGCATTACAACCTTTGCCTCAAAAAGCCTCGCAACACAATGCCCATTTTCGGACTTTTAAAAAGTTGCTGATTACAACTGCCTAGGAAGAATGTCATTAATGAAACCTGAAGCACACAAATGTCAAAAATGAGACCGAGGAAAGCATTAAAATGGTGATGAAAGTGACTGTAATTAAGTTAATGTGAAACACAACAAGGAATCTCACCACACAAAGCATAGTTTTGACTTTTGGAGGAGGAGCAGATTTTGTTTACCTACTAACTTCGCCAAGCAATGGTTCTTTGAGAAAAGGTCGTTCGACATCCGAAGTTGGAGATCTCGATGCAAGGAAAGATCCAGCGGAGGGTGTATGACTAACTGAAAGAGATCTTGCTGACCTGGAATGGAATAAATAAATAATTCTAAAAAAGAATAGAATATCTTTCTTTATTTTATAAATTCAGGTTTTCAAATGAGGTGTGTAAATAACTTTATAGTATTCATACTTCTGATATACCTATGGAAAATGCATGCATGGAGATTAATACAAAATAATAAATAAAATATGCTCAATAAATACATCATCAATAGTAAACATTTTAAGGATTTAAAGCAAGGGTTGCTGACATAAAGAATAGTTCTTCATATCTATCGGGTGAAATGGATTAAACAGCTATAGGTGAGCTTGGAGCAACTCCCCGCCTCTCAATGTTGTTGACTTTTTCAGAGTCAACACCATAACTTTGCTCTGTTCGTCTTTCTACAGCCTCGACATCGACAACCTTGCAATTCATTGTGCAAAAACACAATCAGAAACTAACATTAAACAAAATTTAAAAAAATCCTTATTAGAGAAATTTGTAATTTACAGGCTAATATGTAAAAAAAATATTTAATTTAAAGGTCTCATAAATTCAAACCTCCTGGCGCCTGTTGGACTTCAGTCGGGGGTAAATGTGTCTATAGTATACAGCTTGTGAGAAAAGAAGAATGATGGTAATTAAAAATAACTGCGAGCAGCCAAAATACAAGATTATCCAAATCAGAACAATGGCCAATGATAGGCTTTTGCGGAGTTCAACAATTAGAAAGATAAATATAAAACATAAAATAATCATACGACTGCCATATAATATTGTGTTGGAAGCTGCAAAACAGAAAGGCAAGGGTTAAACACTCGGTATAAGAAGCAAAGCTTGTGTTAAGACAATCGGTATGACAATCGGGCATAACAACATTGTAGAAGCACAGTAAGATAATTAAATGAAAACATTATTTTGGGGGGGTAATATGGCAGGAAAATAGAAAACAAAACTTTGCACTCAGACAATTATTTAAGTAGTTTCAATTTTTCAGACAGAAATCATCTTTAGCTAAAGCGGGAATATGAAGGTGCACAGTAAATTTAAATGACAGGTAGCAAAAAGGTAACAATTTAAGTTAAATAAAATATAAAGCCGTATCATTTCAAAGCAAGTGGTTGCATTATAACAACATTAACAGTAACCAACTTACAGTTGCTGGTTCTAATATGCACCCAAATAGGTTGAAAAGATCTCTGCATATAAAAAGATCAAGAAAGTAACTAGTTAGCAGAAAAATGCCAAAAAGAAAATGTTGTTTAAAATATTATACATAAATCAGCATAATCGTATGAGGAATCATATACGCTCGTTATTTATAAATAAGTTTAGACATAAATAATAATTCCGTGGTGAACTAATGACATAAATGATATTTAAAGAAAAAATGGATTTTGTTGTTGTGGTCTGGTTAATTAAGGCAACAAGGAAATCAAAATAAAAAGATTGCATTCCAATTTCGCATTTTCTCTAAATCGGTTCGTGGTGTTTTTACACACACACGCCAAAAAAAAAATATTTTAAGCTTCTACACTCATTTATTTCCTTTAAAAGCTGAAAATCTTTTCTTTTGTTTTTTTGGTTCAAACACTCCCATAGTATTTTATTAAACTAGAATCACATCATAAAAATCAAGAATTCAACTTTAAAAAAAATTATTAAGAAAATAAAACAGTTCGCTACGCTAACATACAAAATGATACAGACGGTACAAAAACATGATTGAAAAATATATATTTACCCGACTATCCACGTGGTTAGAAACAAAATTAATAGCCCCTAAGCAGACTTGCTCTTATAATTGGTCATAATTTGGGGTATTTCAGCCACTCCCCAACTAATCAAACTAATCAAACCCAAACTCAATGAAAACCAATCCGCTACGCGGCAAAGACAGTAACCCATATAATATCTTGCCCACTGGGAGCAATGCTGATCAACAGGGCACACCACTGACTTACTTTTCAACAGACCCATTAAAGGCATCTCAAGAAATAACCTCCAGTCTATATAAAGTGAAGAGCATGTATAGAAAACAGAGTAACATGCATTAGTTAGTAATCTTTGGTGTAAAATTGCAAATGCTGTAAAATCTTTTGCAGAAAACAAAAAAACGATATATAAGGAGTGTAGAGCGGTGTATTAACTGTGAACAATTCAAATTTCAAAACCAATGGAATACAAAAAGGAAGGTTTTTGAATCAGATGATTTTCTAAATTCAGATTTCTTCACACGTCAGCCACACTAAAATTCCTCATCTCTCCTCCAAATCACATCCTATACTATACATAAACTAGTGTTTAACCCGTGCGATGCACGAACGAACTGTGATGATTTATGTTAGTTCAATCAATGTGAGAATAATAATCTTGAATTATTAATAGAACATAAATCTATATGTGTGTATATGTGTGTGTATTTAGAAAAATCAAAGGTAAATCGTTAAATAGTCGACAACGTGGGTTAGCTCAAGTGATAAGACTGTCCACTACATAAGACTTATATTATCGATTCCAGTGACCTAAGAACATGTTTGAAAGTGATTTTTCTTTCTTTTTAAATGGATTGGGTTTTGGGTGTTTAACCCGTGCGATGCATGTGCCCTCTATGTTGGACACTGTGTTATAAGTGATAATATTTGTACAATTTAGCCTTATGATAGAATAAAATACATTTAATTTCTAAAATTATATCGATCAAATACTGAAAAGTCGGTAACAAACTTGCAACTAACTGATAAAAATGTTGTAGGTATTTACTAACAGTTTTAGAATATGATTACAAATATTTACCGATAACAATTTTACCTAAAATTTTAGTTTTCATAGTTTTTACTAACAACTTTTGTAGGTAAATTGATTTGCTTGTAGTGGAACTTTGAAATAATCGAAGTTCAATCACCACACATCTGAATTCTAAATCTACAAATTGAATATTCTTATATAAGTCTCATTTATCTATATTAAATATATTTTTGTGAATCAATACAATTTATTTATTAACATTTCTTAATTAATATTTATAATATTTAGTTGTCATCTATAATTATATTATATCATATTATTCGGTTCAAAATATATACCTGTTTCGATTTTTCATAGTTGATAATTTTTAAATATTTGATTATACTCGTTCATCAAGCATTATGAAAGTAGAAGAGTTATTGAATTCATATCCATATAATGCATAAACCCTTCCAATTATAACACTATTAAAATATACTCCATTCATTTATCTTTAATTATCATTTTTTAATTTATGTTAAAAAATAAGGAGTATAAAAATAAGTTACAAATTGTAGTTTTCTCTAATCAGCTGATAGTTGATTGAATATTTTTTTAAAATTATATTCCTTTTATTTTATATGCTAATGTATTAATTTATAGTTTTATTATTTTCAGACATAAGGAAACTTTATTTATCAATATAAAGATAAGGCCGTTCAGAAAAAATTCTTTCTTTTTTTTTCCAGCTAATCTATCTATTCAAAAAAAGAATTGGTATTGTTGTTGTTGTTTTTCCTTAACTTTTTAAATATTTTTTTTAAGAAATCTATATTTATTATTATTTTATATTTTTTCTTTCTTTTATGTATATCTTTTTGTATCACTTGCTAATGTTTATATTGATAAATTAATTTTCAATCAGCATAATTCCAAATAATAATTTACAATCAACTATCATCTACCAACCATCTCAACTCCTTTAATTATCTCAGTCAAGTAGATCTTAAATAAGAAAAATGAATAATGAAAACTGTTCGCAATAATAATAATAACCTGATTTAAACTTTGGCTAATTTTATGATAAACACGCATTTCCAATATTACTTGTCATCACAGTAAAATAAATAGATTTTCTTCTACTCTCGTTATATATAGATAAGGAAGATTTAAATCACAATTTAATAGTCTCAAAAGAAAATTCATCCAATTGATTTGATTATTATTGTGAATATTTCGAATCAATTATGAAGATTTAAAAAAAATGCAATATATATATTGAGAACTTTAATAAGTAATAAAAAAGACTTAAATTCATATTTTATAGTCTCTAAAGTTTAATAATCACAATATAATAAAACATAAGAATCCCTATTTTATACCTGGCCCGACCCGACAAATTGACCCGAAACCTGGCCAAACCAGCACTACCTAATGCGAGTCGCTTTAATAGACTATTTCGTAATCCGCCCGCTTTGGACTTGGCTACTTGGTCTGGCCAAGTATGAACCGCTGACCCGCGGCCCGAACAGGCTTCTAATTTGAGACTGAATTCCTTGTTATCCTCAGACCATTAATTATAGTAACATTTTCAATCTGAATAACTTATTTAAACTCGATGTGGGGTACAAAATAAGTACGCAATAACTCTTTTTATCAGTACTCAGTGTTGTAAAAAAATGCACATGTTCTTCTTCTTCTTCTTCTTCTTCTTCTTCTTCTTCTTTAAAAGGTTTACTTTTTTCTACATAACTGAAAACTTATTGTCATTTTTTTATATATTCACTTATATATATGTAGCCCATGTAAGATTTCGTTGAAATTGTTCATTTGGAAAATAACATTAACTTTGTTATTTATTCATATATATATTTTTTTTCACTTGCTCTTTATATTATTTGAGAATTTAATAAATTATAAATAAACATTCATATATCTCATGAACAAATATTATATTTTAAACATATCAATTCATATATTAAAATTTTTGGTATTTTTTCACTTCGTTTTTATAATATTTAAAAGTTTAATATATGCATAAAAATAAAAACGAAGTGAAAAAACACCAAGAAGTTTAATATATGAATTGATATGTTTGAAGGATAAAATATTCATGTTCTTGAAAAAAATATGAATGTTTGTTTATGACTTTTAAATGTGATTTATATGTATATAAGTTATTTAATTTACTTATTTATTAAGTTACAAAAGTAAATATAGATTTATATTTTTATTATTTTTTGTTTGGGTCAAGAATTGACATGGTGACCCGGTGGTTTACATGGTGACCCGTATGCGAGTTCGGGTCAATGTCCGGGCCTGATTTCAAAACATTGATAGGAACATTTATAATTTAGAAACACACTTTTTGCGGAAAAATATTGTATATACTATTTATAAAATATGTTTATTTATATATATATTTTAAATATACATAAATATATGTTATAGATAAACTACAAAATTATGAAATATGGATTATCCTACTAAGAAAACATGATAAAAACAATATAATGTAATATCTATCCCTAAAATGTAATGTAATTATTATAATCATAGCTAGATATTCATTAATTTAATATTTATATCAATGTATTTTAGAAACAAATATGAACATAGGAAATTATGGCTTTGGAAATATCCTTATATATCTCAAATCATTATCCAATTATTTGATAAGTAATTAGATAATATCTATAATTATAACCATAAATATTTATTTAGTAATTAAGTTAATGATTTAAACTTTCCTAAAAATGTGTTACCCAATTTAGTAACACGTTTTGGCGGAAAAAATTGCAAACTACTATTTATAAGACGCAAGGCTTTTTATATATTTATAGACTAGATTAGCTTACATAAACCATGAGATCATCTAAGAAATAAAAATAACTTGGTTTGCTTATATAAATTCCCGTTCACAAATTCCACAAGAATAAAAAGAAATGGAATTATCAAAATGCAAAATGAACCAAGAACTCTTAAATATGAATTGATATTCATCAGAGCAACCTCAAGAAGCATCAAATTGTACAAATCTCATGAATAGGATAATAAAATATTGAAATATAATTGAAGTGAACACCAAACCACGCTAGGTAGTGAATCAGCAAATACATACAGTTAACAAATAATAATAAATAAATAAAAATTGGTAAATACCAAAGAGGGAAGACTAGCTGACCTTCTGGATTGTTCGTCTGGCAAATATTTAGAAATTGCATTAGTTGCCACTAGCGCTCAAAGATACTCTACTGCTCCTCTACTGTCTACAGCATGTATCCTTTGCTCGTCC
Source organism: Phtheirospermum japonicum (assembly GCA_014905375.1). NCBI lineage: Eukaryota > Viridiplantae > Streptophyta > Magnoliopsida > Lamiales > Orobanchaceae > Phtheirospermum > Phtheirospermum japonicum. The sequence continues at coordinate 209,377 of BMAC01000120.1, forward strand.
GAACTCAAAATATGGTAGGTCTATAAAAAGAAACAAAAAATAAGAATAAATCATTAATAAAAAGGAGATGCTACGAACCCGCTTCTGTTTATCCTTCTACAGCATGTATCCTTCGACTTGAAGAGTCCGTTCTAGCGTCGTCAGCGGTTTTTCAGGTGAGACTCGGTTGGGGTTTCTCGCTGAATGAAAAGGAGATGCTACGAACCCGCTTCTGCTCATCCACGGATTGCAGAGATGCTGAATCGTTGTCGTTCAATTGGGAAAGCTCAATTACCTAAACCTAACCCTAAACCAATTAGGGTTCTAATCGAGGATGGGAGAAAGAAGGAAAAGTTTCTCCGGGCGGCGCTGGGAGAGGCCGTGGCAGATGGTGGAGGTGAGGTGGGAGAGAAAGTTGCAGAAGCAGCTGGGGTTTCGATTAGTTATCTGATATCGTCGCCGATTTGGAGAGAGAGAGAGAGTATTGGAGTAGGCGGGTTTTGGTAAAGAGAAAGTGTAAAAAATAATTCATTTACCCGCTCCGTTTACCCGACGAGATTGTAAAAGTATTTCAAATTGGTAAATAATTTCCAGATCGATGTTATTAAAAATACCGTTCTGGATTTTTTCTTTAGAAAGACATTCAGGAACGGTTTTTTAATACCCTTCTGTATTGACGAACATTCCAGAACGGTAATTATAATACCGTTCTGGATTGTAATTTTGTTTTCTTAGAGAGACATTCTAGAACGGTTATTGCAAAACCGTTCTGGAATGTTCGTCAATCCAGAATGGTAATTACAATACCGTTCTGAAAAGTATTCTTTTCAGAACGGTATTTTAATACCGTACTGGAATGTTCATCAATCCAGAACAGTAATTACAATACCGTTCTGAAAAGTATACTTTCCAGAACGGTATTTTAAAACCGTTCAGGATTGACACCCATTCCAGAACGGTTTTGCAATTACCGTTCTGGAAAGTATACTTTCCAGAACGGTATTGTAAAACCGTTCTAGAAAGTCTTCATTCCAGAACGGTATTTTAAAATACTGTTCTAGAAAGTGCTATCCAGAACAGTTTTAAAAATACCCTTCTGGATTGACTTTTTTGTCTGTTCTAAAATGCAGTTTCTGCACTAGTGTATAATACATTCTCCAATAATAATAAAAACTTGAAATCCATATGTACATGATAATGGTTCACTATTGACTATACAAGGAAGCTACAGTTTTGGTTTACTATTTTATCCGAGTTGCAAATTTGCAGTGAAAACTATGAAGCATTAACAGAAACCCAAGTAAGCTTTCTGTAACATCATCATAATACAAGAGCTTCATCAGCACAGTCCGCTGAAAGAATGGAATAAACTGAATTAGCTATATCCGAAAAAACAAGTAAATAAATGAAAGAACGAGTAGTAAAGTGAACTAGATAAGTTTTTGTAGGTGACTCAGTCTCCAGAATTACACCTCTTCTGGCATCTTTTCCAGAGTTCTCATCAATTGAATTAGTGTGCGGACCATTTTAAATGCCAAGCTCCTATAATCAAACATTCTCATATTATTTTTGGAAAAAAAACTGAACCAACATTAGACTATAAAAAAGTTAGATGAAGCTAAATGATTCAACTACCTCATCTGACTAGGAGTTATCTCTGTTGTGGAGTTATGTGTAAATCTCCCTCCCTTCTTTATGGCACTACGATTGATGTTCATTGAAACCTCCTCACTGTCAGTGCTAGAGTAACTGAATGAAATTGCAAGAAAAACACTTCATCAATATTCAATATCATCAATAGTAAAGTTATATCACAGAACAAACAGCCTTGCAGATTTAAAACTGTACTCTTAATCATTTAGAACCCCAGCCTCGTCACACCAGCCTGAGAACGAAGGATCGCGCCTTATTACTAACTTCTTGTTTTTACTATTCGTTAAATAATCAGTTCCTGAGTGTTTTTTCTACCATTGACTTTTTCATAGCATTGTGTCCCAATGGCCTTTGAATAAAACCTACTACACCACATGACACCTAAGCTCTGCAAAAAGGAACCACATATAATTTGATCATTAGTGCTCTAAACTCAGAATTAACAAATCCCAACAGGAAAACAAAGAGAACTTAATCTTGACCAGCTGAACAACTGTAAAATGGATAAACAACTCAGATATTTTCCATAGATCATAAGCGGGGAAAACAAAATAAAATTAAAATTAAAAGAAGATGAAGACGACGAATATCAAGCCAAGAATAAATGCATACCGAAACAGATCGAACAAATGGGGAAATAATAGAAGAAAAAAAGGAAATAACCTAAACCCAATAATACAGAGAGAGCATACACATATTTGCAATGACTTATACCTCTCGATGTAATCGCGAAAGAAAAAGAGCGAGGGCTATGAGAGAATGAATGGATTGGACTTGCACTGCTCGATAAATTCCTTCAGTCGCTTCACCTCCAAAACGACCTCATTTTTGCCGATGGCCCTCGTCGCGACGAGCCCTAAAACCTCGGGCACGACATCTGGCTCCACCACTGCAAAAGCAAATCAACACCAGCACAAAGGCCCTGAGCTTCAGCACGACAGCGTAATTCTTCACGCTCTTCGCGAGCTCGAACGCGGAGTTGTCATCGCCTTTCGCCGACGCCAGTTGGGCTACGTGGGTCTGCGGAAGAATTGGGGATATGAGATTACAATAGAGCCGGCGTTGATTTACTTTTTTTTCTCTCATGGAGGAGATCTGAGACATCGGGATGAGACGTGAGACGGATGAGAGAGGAGATGATCAAACTAGGGCAAACTTGAACAGAATTAGATTTTCGTTACATTTTAGAAAATCTTTTTTAAAAAATTTTATCAATATACCAGAACGCCCTTTTTTAACGGCGTTCTGGTATATTGATATACCAAAACGCCATTAAAAAAAAGACGTTCTGGTATATGATACTTTTATTAGGAAAATGCCACAGGCTTATATTCTAGAACGTCTTTTTTTGAGGCGTTCTAGATTGACTGTTCTAGAATATATTTTCTGCACTAGTGATTTGAGCTTGAGTTTGAATATTCATTGGGGATTTTTATCGAACACTTGATATGCTTGATTAGTTATTGAATATTTAGGCATTTTGAGTGGTTAAAGCATGCCAAGATGAATATTGAGTCATTGGAATATGATTATCCAGTTATTGTATCCTTGAGATTGAATAATTTGATATTTGGGGAGATAATTGTTGAAACAATGACAAGTTGGACTTGACTTATAAATGTTTACTTGGGATTATGCGTTTTTTTCATGATTGAGTCATTATTTAATTATTGAGTCTATTTTGAGTTATTGAATGATGAATATTTGGTTTTTATTTTGAATTAGATAAATTGAATAATTGTTAGTATATTTGGAGTCGAGTTTAATTAAAGCATGTTTGTAGGAAATGGCTTCATGATGCACCGGCAATCAAAGGCAATCCCTCTCGAGCAATGTAAGTACAAGAATCTACCCTATCATCACCACCATCTCCTCAGTACCCGTCCGAGAAAATAGAGGAGTAAATTTTGAACCCGATTCTTGATCTAGAAGATTTGGAGTCCACTTACCCTAACTAGAAAGCTAAAAGAAATGGGATTGTCTTAGAATGTGGGGATTCCAAGTGACAAAGTACATGAACTTCGAGTGCATGCAAAAGCTCATAATTAAAGAGAACTAAAACCTAATCTTTAATCAGATTGGTAGGAACGAATGGTTCATAAATGGAAAATAACTAACGTATCACCACATGACAATTGAATTTATGAGCACCTCGAGGTTAAGAGGGTGAGGAAGACAAGAGATCCGACAGCGATATCCTTCCAATTGAAGAACGCCGAACACCGTTTTACTTTAGCCCAAATCACGGAACTCTTCGACCTCCCCGAGGGAGGTTTTTGTGATTATTTATTGGAGAACTATAACTGAGGAGAGTTTTGGGATAATATTACAAAGAGAGAGGGGGAACAACGCCAAGCATATAATATTCAAAAGTTTAAAGTCTCGGAGATTCATAACCCAGTGTTCCGATACATGCAAAGGTTGATATCATCGATGATATTCGCCCATCATAAAACTAGAGGTATGTGGAAACAAGAAGTCTTGGCATTGTGGTGTGTGCTATTGGGAATGACGTTCAATGTTTGTGGGCCCTCTTCAAAATTTGTTTTACAATCAAACAATAAGAAATGGATAGTTTCCAATTGGTGGCTTGGTCACAACCATTGCCAAATCACTAGGACTCTGCCCCCATAATTGGGATGTAGCCCTCGGGAACATCGAACAAGACCTCAAGCATTTGCAGGTATAAAAAATGATCATCCCACATGGTGATCATCATATTCTCCAATAATGGACGAATGGCAACTTTTCACTCCCAAACCTAGCGCTTACCTCATCAGGAAATATCCAGGAAAAGACTAATTGGACCCTTGAGTCACTAGAGCATCAAGAAGTTATATGAGATTTTCATGGCCCAAGGCCCAATGAAGATGAGGCATGACCTCGCGACTCCAATAAAGGAAGGATTATAATTTTAACAGGATCGATACGTTGGAAGAATACGTGGCGGAGATTCACAAGAATCAAGTCAAGATGCGGCAAGACTTGTGACAAATAATGTAGATGATGTGGAGAACAGACAACTTCCACATCACCTGTAACTTACACTATTGAACCTTACCCGCCTTAAACTTTGTGAGTCTCAGCTTCTC
>BMAC01000120.1:218446-327145 GCA_014905375.1 Phtheirospermum japonicum
CTACGGTGCCCGTGAGTTACCATTATTCACTTAATCACAACTATTGGATCAAAACTTTTCTATATATAGTTTGTCTGATTTTCCACTTTACAATATTTTGTCCAAATAAATATACACGAATTGATTCCACTTTTCCATCCATCCTTGCAACTAATCAGGTTTCAAGAAAAGGGCATCAACGCTAGAAGTTGTCGACAGGCATGGTCCATGTGCTCAAACTCCCGTCAGCTTACCATCCTTGGCCAAGATCCTCGCCAACGACCAGTTGAGGGTAAAGTCCATCCATGCTCGGGTCGTCGACTCGAGTGACACAAACAAAGAGCTAGTCCAGAAATCACAAAACCACCCAAAGGCCAAACAACAATCCGAACTCCCTGCCAGATCAGGCGCGCTCTCTAGGAGCGGCAACTACATCGTCAACATTGGACTCGGCACACCCGAAAGAAATCTCACTCTCGAATTCGACACCGGCAGTGAAATAACATGGACCCAATGCCAACCGTGCGCTCTACATTGCTACAAACAAAAAGACCCAATCTTTAACCCTTCCACCTCAACCACATATTCAAACATTTCCTGCAAATCCACCCAATGCTCTCAGCTCAACTCCACCTCCGGTGGCGGCTGCTACCGTAACACGTGCATCTACGGTGTGGAATACGGCGATAAGTCCTACACCATCGGTTTCTTCGGCAGAGAAAAACTCACCGTAACACCAACCGACGTGTTCTGGGATTTCCTATTTGGCTGCGGCCAGAACAACACAGGACTGTTTGGCCAAACCGCCGGATCACTAGGCCTCAGCAAAGGGCCAATATCATTCGTGTCCCAAACCGCAAAAAAGTATGGCAAAATTTTCTCCTATTGCCTCCCTTCAGATATAAGCTCGACAGGATTTCTGGCATTCGGGAAAAATAATAACAATCAGACTACAAAAGATGATGTGATGATATTCACACCTTTAGTTCCAGGTCCCCCAGGTGTCCTGCCAATCTTCTACTTCATCGAGATTACCGCTATAAGCGTAGGCGGGACCCAATTACGGATAAGCAAATCGGTTTTCAAGACGGCGGGCGCCATTATAGACTCCGGCACGGTGATCACCCGCCTCCCTCCGGCGGCCTACAACGCGACCAGCAAAGAATTCAAGAGGCAGATGAAGAAATTAAAGTACAAGAGCGCACCGGCAGTTTCCATATTGGATACTTGTTTCCACATCAGCGGACACACGAATATCACCAATATTCCGACTATGTCCTTCACCTTTAAGGGCAACGCGAAAGTTGATTTGTACCCTGCCGGAATAATTTATGTCATTAATTCGAGCGTAGTGTGCCTTGCTTTCGCAGGGAACAGTGACCCTCAGGACTTTGCCGTTTTCGGTAATACTCAGCAGAGGAAACTGGAGGTGGTGTATGATGTGGCGGGAGAGCGTATAGGGTTCGCCCCCAATCCACAATGCCATTACTCAGTAGTGTGAACTGGGAGGAAGTTATAAGCAATAATATTGTCTGAATTTGAAATAATATAATACGTAAGATGAGATGAGACGTCGAATAAATTTGCAGGGATTAAATTAAATATACTCGAAATATTTGTGTGTTGAATGTTCGTTTTCTATTTTATATGTGTTAATGTCATGGTATTTCTTTTTCGCCTATTGCTACTGCCCGCCCCGAATTGATAGAAATTTCGTTTTATATGTATACTCGATACATCCTCTTCTAGAAGAAAAATAACTACTATCTTTTAAATTTTCTTTCCTTGACATCACTCCTGTATAATACTTCAAAATTTCTGACTACCAAATGTCAGGTTCTCATAAATGTCTGTTATTTGTTCGGTTACTAATTAAAATATATAGTATATCATAATTAAATTCATAAATAATTTTAGCAACTTACTAAAATTATTTGATTTAATTATGGAATATAATTGGATTTCTTTCCTTTGTTATTAGGCTAAATGTAAAACCCAATAAAAAGAAATGAGTTATATATTCACTTTAATTAATTTAGTATCTAGTATTTGAAAAAAAATCTGACACCTTAAAAAAATTCAAATTTACAATGTTTTGATTATTAGTTGGTCGTGCTCAATTTCTTTGTAATGGAGTCTTTAATATATTTTGCTTATATAATTTCTTACAATCATATTTACATGCTGGTATGTAGAGCGATTAATTTTATTTCTATATTATTGATTCAAGTCTTAAAAATGTCATTTAATTTTAAATTATTATTTTGCTCGAACAAGCAAGCTATTTCACTTAAGTGGTGTATAATGTCGCCGGAGGAAAATTAGGGTTCTACCACAATCCACATTGCCTTTGATCGGTTTGGAGGTATGTAGAGAAACTGAGAGGAATTTATAAGAATTAATTTTGTCTGAATTTGAAATAATATAATAAATAATAAGTAAGATGAGATGAGACAGGCGAATAAATTGCAGGGAATATATTAAATTAACTCGAAATATGTGTATTGAATGTTCGTTTTCTATTTTATACTAGTGCAAAAAAGGTGATTAGAGGCGGATCAAAACAACCTTTGGAGGTAGTTATGAACCGCCTCTTATAGTAGCGACGTTTAAAGTTAAAAAAATCGGGTGGTGGTTCTAAACGCCGCTTAAAATTGACATCGGGTGGCGGTTCTTAGCTAAGAAGTGTCACCAATAATACTGATAAATAACATCGGTTTCTTGAGGAGACGATGTCGTTGACACAGAGAACATTAACATCGGTTTGAATATAACCCATCTCAATTCCAAATTAATAATTAAGAAAAAAAAGAATTAAATGTCCATTCTATTTTACCGATCTTCATCCCAACCTATAATAAATACCAAAAAATTACAATTTAATTTATATTTCATGAAAATTAAAATTAATCAACATCAAATGTTAACAAAAGCTTTCAATATACTTAAAAAAAAAATATTTTACAAGAAAAATAAAAAAAAAAACACAATTAAGCCAACAATGACTTCTCGGACGGCGGCTGGATACTGAAGTCGTACCTCGACCCAAGCTCGTTATCTTCAACTTTCTGTTTCTTGGAAATTTCTCCAACTTCTTTAAGGCATCCGACAGAAAAATGGAAATTTTTCTTTCCATTTTTTTATCTAAGAAGATGGTGATGATTGTCCAAAATTTTCTCGTCAATGAATGTTAGCACATTCTTGTGTATATAAAATAATTTTACTTGCATAGCCGTTCATAAGCTCCCTCCTGGTAGACAGCCATCATATCCATAAGCTCCAAACCAGCTCGCTGCGAAGAGTCTTCAAATGAATTCAGAATTATAAAGTAAATTGTTTCTTTAGAAACAAGACTTCATTTTCTAAATGAAAATATTTTAAAACCAACTATTTACTTCTTTAAATGACATGAAATCATTAATTCTCATACACTACTGAGATAAATATTTACAATGCTAAAAAACTCGCATTTTCAATTCTCATCTAAGACTTTTCCGCACCATGATTTGGAGGTAAGAAATAGTTGGAAAGACAAACACACACAGAAGGATCCATTGTCTTTAGCTCATATGGTCCGACAGATTCTAAAATAAGTTCTTATGGAAAAACTGTTTCCAAACATTGTAAACAAATTTTATGCAGAAGTTAGAATAACTAACGAAGTATATTGATCAAATCTCTGTGTCTCATACCCATTATCATCAATACATTTTAAGAGACACACACACCAAAATAAAAAAGACGAGATTCAGAGGTGAAACAAGTGATTAATTTCTCCATAAAACAATTTTAGGAAATGTTAGTATTTACTTCTGTAAGTGTTTATATGTGAGAAAACAGGACCACAGAAACAAAATGCAATGATGATGAACCTGGTGATGCGTCCTTAGCAATAATTTGCAGTTGGCATCTATTTCATGAACATGAGCAAGTGCCTTGAAAAAGTTTTCATTCAGGTCTTCCTCCGTAGCGCATTGATCTAGAGATTCGAACAGCCACAAGGAAATATTAGATGTTAAGCATTATCAAAATTCACATTAAACAGTCGATGAAAAAATAATGAACCTAGTAAAATTCCAGCCCCACTGCACGCGAGACTAGCATATCAGAACAAATATGATCAGAGAAACTTAAAAAGAATACCACAGTCAATATAATTGCCATTATTTTCCCCTAGAGATATAGTTTACAAATCATGTGTAAATAGTTCAGAACACGCATTTTTATTTTATGCTGAACAAATGTGACTATTCTAAGGATAAACGTCCATGTTTCTATAGTTGTCCTGTAGAGCTTCGGCATCTTACGATTCATGTTAAGGTTTGTATATTTGTTTCCATCAAATAATACTAAATTTGATAGAAAAAACAATGGCAGAAAATTATAGGGTTAATTACAAAACTGAAACCTGAGAATTAACCTAATTACAAAAATAACATAAAATAATCTTAGAAACCTCAAGGGGTATTCGGAAAGCGGGTTTTTTTCTGTAATTAGACTAAACCTCAGGGTTAGTTTTGTAATTATCCCATACTTATTTCATGAGAAAAAGTGAACACCAGGGCTGCAATCACAGGATGACGAACAGTTTGCAGGGACAAAGTTTAAGTTCTCTTGGCGCGCAATAGAACATGTGCATGTCCACTTGTTAGTTTCAGACTGTCGAAAGCCCATCTGGAAAATATTAAAACAAAAGGTTAGTTTTAGCTTAGTTCCCTAAAATCCCAACAGCACAAAAAAATAGAAGTATATGAAGCTTACTAACCACAAAGAATATGCTGAACCCAGACTGCATTAATGACGCAAAGAATTGCAATTTCCACGTGAAGCCCCATTTGTTCGGAACAAACAGCAAAACTGAAATTGAAAAAAAAAATGAAAATTTTAGCAATATATTTATCAACTTCAGAATGAAGTTAGTCCAATTAACTTTGTCGTGTAGACCACAAAACTGCAATATCCAATAAACCGCGTTTTCAAATATTTTGAGAATAAAAACCATAAAACAGAACTTACTTGCATTTGTACACTTTCAACGACAGATTAGAAATCGAACTTGTCAGATATCCATTCATCTGATCTCTCGAAGCTTCAAATATTGAACTGGATATTAAAGCATATTACAAGGAGATCTACAACACTATAATACTTTTAAAATAGATTCTACCTAACAGAAATTCAATCAATCTCTGAAAAATTAAATGGAAAATTAATTGATTTCTGAGCTCCTAACTCTTTTTGGGTTTCAAGTAGCCTCTTCTCAAGTAGCTTACTCAAAATCAACGCAACTCGACGATGATGCGTTGATTATGTATGCCTTTGAAAGGTAAAATTAAATACCAAGATCACAAGGCAAAAAAAAAAGAAGAAGAAGAAAGAAAGAAAAGAAAAGGAAAAAGAAAAAAGCATACAACAGACAGGACTTTAATTTTCTAATACATGGTCTGCAGAGAAATAGGTAACCTTTTGGAGACAAAAAATAGTTTACAGAAATGAGAATTTTATAACTGAAATCAAATTCTGGACCCTTTATGATAATGATACACACCTAGTAAGCTTAATTGTAGTTATGACAAAAAACAAATACACATGCCTTGTGCCAACTGTGAGAACTTGCCAATCAAGATCCATCACCTAATTAAGCAAACGTGTACAAAATTCACTTTTAAGCAGTAATATAACTTGATTCCGTAATTTACGTATAGACTTATATAATAGACTCTGTATGATCGTATTATCGTCACATTACTGTTAATAAAATGATCCAATGTCATGATCAGAAAATAATGCTTGCAAATTATTTGAAGCAAAAGAAGTGTTTTAATCTTACCACTTGTTTCTTCAGGCTTCAAGCACGGAAATAATTCAGATATAAACAGACACCTCAACCGACGACCGACTGATAAGCCAGAGGTGAAATGAAAGAAATGTACATCTGAAAGCAAGATACATAAGAATAAGACATCTGAGGTTTGCTAGAGTTAAAATCCTGATTAGGATGAAGATAATGTATATAAAAGTTTAAAAAATTAAATAAAAAAATGTGGCCCGTCAACCAAAATCGTTGAAATGTACCATCTTTCCAACCTGATAATGACACCTTAGCAATACAAACCTAATACAGAGTCTATGTTTCAATATTAATATACCTTGCACATGTTTGGAGGGCAACGAGAGCAGCCATGAGGGCACAAATGGAAATCAACAAAAGGGGGAATTCTGAGCCTCCCTTGTTTGTCGACATAGCCTGGATTTGTGTTGATTTCTGAGAAGCAGTTTTTAATCCCAAGATGATCAACTATTGTCTCGATGAAGAACATGTTCGCATCACTCACGATTCTCAAATCACACCTAAGAACATTAAAAAAAAAAAAATGTATAGTTTTAACACAAATTGGTAATTAATCGGGCAAAAACAGGGAACCCTTTTGATGAAATTAAGATCACCAAAGAAGAAGAAGATTTAAAAAAAAAATGTATAGTTTTAACACAAATTGGTAACCCTTTTGAAGAAGATGAAGAACATGTTCGCATCACTCACGATTCTCAAATCACACCTAAGAACATTAAAAAAAAAAGTATAGTTTTAACACAAATTGGTAATTAATCGGGCAAAAACAGGGAACCCTTTTGATGAAATTAAGATCACCAAAGAAGAAGATTAAAAAAAAAATGTATAGTTTTAACACAAATTGGTAACCCTTTTGAAATGTTAATTTGTACCCCAAAGCATAGGCAGTTTTAACCGCAGGCACAATACTAGGATGAATAGGAGCCCTTCTTAAGACCTCCTTAATTTCTTCAATGCTTTTCCCTTGTGCATGTAGCTCCCTCATCATCTTGTCCTGTAATTTTTATTTTTGTTTATTAAAAATAAAAACAAATTGTCAGAAACTCTTCTCAACATCATAAACACACTAAAAGTTCACATAATGTATAATTTAGAGAGAGAGAGAGAGATCTATGTAAAATTATGTGAGGCTAAATTAAAACAAAAACCACTCGATTGCATGAAAATAAAATTAGGAAAAGTCGCCATTAATGAATTCCAGGGCATAGTGGGGAGTAGGTCATTGAACAGGTCAGTGGCTCCAAGATCATCCCTATTTCATCTTTATTGACAATTTAATCAATCCTAACACGAATCTGAAATTCATTAACCATACTCTAATAATCTATCACAAAGAATCTTCAGTTGAATTCCAAAGTAATTGCAGAAAAAACAACTAAAAAAAATCCAAAAATAAAAACAAAAATTTGAATCAGATTCCACAAATAAAAATAAAAAAATACAGTGAGCGCACAAAATAATAAAACAAAGGGAAAAAAAAGAGGATAATTAAACAAAAACACACATTTTCATGGAGAAAAAAAGAAACGGATGATTATAACTTAAAATTATCACAGAATCAAACCGAATCTAACCTCAAGAGGATTTCTTATAATTTTGAAACTTATCTGGGCTTATTTCTAAATACCAAAATCCTCATGGATAGCTTTTGTAATTATCCCCAGAAAGAAAATGGGAGCACTCATCAATCGAAACAAAAAGATTAATGACAGAATAATATCATAAATGCAATCAAATCTGATGAATCGGGATGCTGTAATAATACACATCATTTGCAATAATATTTTCTTTAATTACATACTCAAGCTGTTAGCAATCAGATTTTCTCTCTCATATGTATTAGGAGCACGTCTGTTTTGGGTAAAAAACATCAGTCGACACGAGATACAAAACACAACAGCAACAAAAAAAAAAGATTTTGCTCCCTAAAAAATATCTACCGAATAACTAAAATCAATTCTTACACACATCTAACTGTAATATATTTAAAATTGTGAAGGGGGATTTTGAAATGTTTTCCCAATATGAAGGGGTAAATAAATGTAGGCAAAATAAAATCTTGGGAGTACTTTGTGTACTTCTGAAAGTTAGCTTTTTTTTTTTTTTTGGTTTTAGTTTTCTCAAACCTTGAGCCTTTTTTTTTTGTATCGGTGTTTTTTGAATACCAGGCTTTGAGATCCGGACCATGAAAAGTTTCCACTTTCCAGTGAGCTGGACGAGTAGACTCCGAAGCTGCTGTTATTTGCATCGGATGACCTGGCATTCGAGAACGGAGACCCAAAAGAAACTCCCGGGGATCTCCTTACACTTGACAATCGAGACTTTTTAGTTTTAACACAAATTAGCAAGATATATATATTTTTTAATTGTTTCTGCTGGTTTTCGTTTGGAAAGAGGAGGAGGAGGAGGCAAACCACGCACAAACCAACAATTAGCGAAATAAATTAATTTTTTTTTGAATGAAATAAATTGAACTCGTTGAAGAAGACGAATAGTCGTTTCCAGAGGTTTGAAAGAAAATAAGATTACTATCTATTACCAAAATCCAAAACGAAAAAACAACTTTAAAATTAGAAACGAGATCTAGCAACTACAGCGAAAGAGGAAAGAAATAAACAATATTGTTTCTTAAAATTGAGTCAAGTATTATTAAAACACGGACATCCAGCCTCTAGGTATGTTATCACCTCCAACCCTTAACATTATACGATTTACTTTTAAACTGACTAAAATTAAAGCCATCACACTAAGCTTACTACAACTAATAAAGAGGTAAATAGCTAACCAGTCCAATTAAGACATAACAAGGAGAGAAAAAAAAAAGGTTAAAAACAGAAGTTCAAGAAGAGGAAAAAGGTGATGCAGTCTGAAAAATGAAACCAGACCAAACTAATCGATAACCATACATAAATACACCCAATATTCAGCCGAACACAACCTACAATAAAATAGAATCATAAATGTACCACACAAGCTTTGAGTCAGATAAAAAGAATATCTATGGTGTACGAACTCAAGATTTTATCCGCAAGAGCCACGCGAATATCAGGAGTCACATGATTCGTATACCTTCATTTCGAAAAGAATATTGCATTGTAAACAAACAAACAAACAAGAATATAGTTTACCAGAAAAAAGTTTATAAACACTAAATAGATAACAAGAAATATACCAAATGTTCACTCAAGCATTAAAATTCAAATACCAAATTTTACCTCCGTTTCTTGAACGCAGTCAGTTCAATCTCCTTCTCCTAGGCTCACGCGGATCCCGACTGTCCAAATCCAAATTCCTCGACATCACGCTTCTCCTCCGTACCGAAGAAGACGAAGACGAGCCCATAGGAAGACCACCGACATCACTCACACACACGCGCCGCTGTCCCCGTTCCTGTAAATCGGGGTCACTGTTTTATCCAACACCTCGCCCTTACAAACAGGACACTCTTTATTAGACGAATCGATTTTCGACACCTGATAAAGCACAGCCAGCAGAACAAGTGGCCGCAGCAAGTCAATATTGGGTCTTTTGCTAATTCCAGGCATATGTTACAGTCGTAAAAGCTACCGCCTTTTTTTTTCTAATTTTTTGCAATCGACTCCCAACTAGTGCATTTATATTAAATCCTTGGAAAAACAATAAGAATATGATCAGAATTCCTATTACTAAAAAGAAAAAATGAAGATCAACAGAAGAAACTTAATATATATAATCTAAAGCAACTATGATATGGTTTCCAATTCAACTAAAGCGAGTTTTTTGTTTTTATCTTTCAGACTCTTCGAAGCAGCTAAAGCTGACTTCAATGGCAAATCACGCCACACAACAAGTTCCAACCAATGGTTGCCGAATTGTCCACATTTTCTGGCTCCTTCCTGTCAAAATTATACCTTATTATCAGCGAACCTACGCCGAAAAAGGAAAGAGAATTTACCTGTTGCGGCTGAAATGGTTTGGAACCCTAGATTTCAAAAATCCAAAACTGATGGCTATAACATTCATTATTTGTGTAAATAAAAAAATAAAGTTAACCTAGAATTATTTATTAGTTTGCTGCTCCCCGTCTTTCTTCTCATTTCATTTTTTCTACATTTTTGTTTTCTTTTTGGATAAATGTGTCTGCTTTTTTCTCTTAATTATAACATTTTATTTTTGTAAACTTATTAAATTCATAATGTATAATACATTAATATTTTCTAAATTGTATGTTTTACCAGAAAGTAGTTACATTATACATTTTACTAGAACATAGTTACAATATATATGTTCTAAAAATGAATGAATATTCCAAAAACGTATACATACGTTCTAGATGTGTATATTTTCTAATTATTTAAAATGTATATTGTAATCTCTGTTCTAAAAATCGCTCTAGGCGCTGCCTAGGCGCTATGCGCCACCAATCCACCTACAATTTTTTAAAAATCGGTCAAAGAAATCGTCGGGCGCCCCACCGCTGCTTAGGCGCCAGACCAGTTTTTTTTTTTTAACTTTTATGGCCTTAAACGACGTCGTTTTTGGGCCTATTTTTTTATTATTTTGATTTTGTAATATATGTTATGGTATTTTTATTTGATTAATGAACTTATGAATCTATGTTATTTTGAACTTTGAATCAAACAATGGCTTTAAACTTGTAGATCGTAACTTGTGATTATTACTTTTAGTTTTGAATTGTCATGGACTTTATTGTGTAACAGGTAGTATGTTGAACTATTAAATGGTTGGATGTAATGTTGTAAATCAGGGTATTTACTCAAATTCTAGGCCCTGCCTAGGCGTCCTAAGCGCTAGGCGCTAGCAGCCGCCTAGCGATTTTTAGAACACTGATTGTAATATATATTCTAGTGTATACTTTTTTATTGTTGATTGTCGGTATTGTTCCGGATACCTCGCGGAGGAGCCAAGCCGGGCATCCCAAAATGACCCGGACAGCATGCTTGGCCGAGCTGGACCAAGCAGGGCTGCTGTGGAGTTTTTGCCCTAGCCGCCGAGCCGCGTCGGCGACATTCCCGAGCAGCAAGCGCCTGGCAGGCGAGAAGCTCTCACCCGAGCCTGCCGAGCTGAACTCCGTCGGGCACAACATCCTTGCCGAAGGTGCTGGGCAGAATCTGTCGAACTGGGTACTCGCCGAGCAGGTGCTGAATGGCCCGGACCTCCTGCCGAACTATCCGGCCTGGAGACTGCCGAGCAGGACCTTCGCCATAAGTGCCGAGCAGACCATCCGCCGAGGATGCTGAGCGGCCCGAGATGCACGCCGAGCATCCCTGCCCGAACGTGCCGACCTGAAGATTGCCGAGCAGGACCTTCGTCGTGATTGCCGAGCAGACCATCCGCCGAGGATGCCGGGTGGTCGGAGCTACATGTCGAGTACTCTCGCTCGGGACTGCCGACCAGGAAAGTGCCGAGCAGGTTGAGCTCGGCCATCCTGCCGAGCAGGGCCAGCATAGTTCAGATGGCGGTTTGTTGAAAAAAAAAGTTCGTATGGTAAACTGTAAAAATCGAAATAATCTGGGGGGCAAAAAGTTTTTTTCCTTTTTTTTTAATTGTGTTATTAACTAGAATTTCAAACACAAGGCCGAGCCGGGCTAAACTAAAACTTGAAAACTTCCGGGCATAGATAACTAAGGCTCGGCAAGAAATGGGCTGGGCTGGAGATTTCCGGCTCTACTATTAACCAGCAAGCAACATTTTTCTAGGTTTTTTCGACACATGATGATAAGATTTGCTACGCACATGGTGTTATCGTCTATGTTCCGTTTAGTGGCGTCTGTATTTCGGACTGTGGCCGCGGTTACATTAACTGGTAGTTCTGCAATATTGATGCTAGTATTTTATTAAAAAGGCGTATTAAACGTCAAGGATTATAAGAGTAGAAATTGAAGGATACATCGATATTTTCTGAGGGGATAAATACCAAAACCCCGTAATGGATCCTGGAATCTAGAAAAATAAAATAAGACCCGGAAAATTTATGGGGAATTTCCAAAACCCGAATTATTAAACTAGTCCTCATTTTAACCTAAAGGATGGAAAACTAAGTTGATCCATCCGACACAAACTTTTACATATTTTTGGTAAACTTTTCGAATTATAGACAATATTTCGTTGGTCCCGGCATACGATATTAGCGAGAAAGTCGGCCGGTTTATTTCCTTCGCGAAAAATGTGCGTTAAATTAGTAAGACGATTCGCACAAAATTGACGAATTTTTAAAATAGAGTGTTGTAAGGCCCAATGTCCGGAGTGGGCCGAAGTAGTTAAGATTTGCCGGAGGCCCGTAGCATCCAGCTCAATCCAGACCGGATAGGCTGGAAGATCCTCAAAAAGGCCCAATCCAAAAGCTAGTGCCTGGGCTTCGGCCTCCATACTATTTTCTGCCTGGAAAAAGATTGAGAAAGCCCCAATAACTTCTCCGTCCGGTGCACGAATAAGCCCATGAATATTGATGCTAGTATTATTAAGCGGATCTTTGATCCCGAGGCGTGAGTATTTTTCTTTTCGTATAATTTTCTATTTGTTATGTACCGAGAACATCTTCATATGAAGAAGTGCCTTTTTTTTTTTTTTTTTTTTTTTTTTTGCAGCATTCATGCCGGTTTGGTTGAAATGGGCATTTTGGGTTTCGCCAGTTTCGTATGGGCAGATAGAACTTGCAGCTAATGAGTTTCTTGCTCCAAGATGGCAAAAGGTGGGTGTGCGTGATTAAAAAAATAAATAAAATTATTATTTGCGTAAGTGTTTTATCGACATTGTGATTGTTTATTTCATAAAATTAATTGTTAGAAGGAGTTGTCTGGAAATACAACCATAGGGCATCAATGTCTTGAAAATCGAGGGTTATACTTTGGTTGGAACCTAAACTTGATATCCGTTGGTGCCCTGTTTGGGTTTACAGTGCTATTCAACGTTGGGTTTACATTGAAGTTGACTTTTTTAAAACGTAAGAAACATTAT
This sequence comes from Phtheirospermum japonicum, assembly GCA_014905375.1. Classification (NCBI taxonomy): domain Eukaryota; kingdom Viridiplantae; phylum Streptophyta; class Magnoliopsida; order Lamiales; family Orobanchaceae; genus Phtheirospermum; species Phtheirospermum japonicum. Next base: position 231,234 of record BMAC01000120.1, read on the forward strand.
TTTTTTAAGTGTAATCTACGCGATAATGCATTTATGATGATTTGAATAACTAACTTTTACGTACTCCCAGCTTCTGGTTCTCGTGTTATTATTTCAAGCGAACAACTTTCTAACAAAGATGGTGCAGTAAAACATTCCAAGGTGTCTCCTAGTGGTAAATAATTTGATTGCTAAATAACTTTTATGATGCTTGTTGTCGATTTCTTAATTGCGCTAAAAGATATTTTGGCTTTTATTTTATTTGCAGAAAGAATGGTTCTACCCTTTGAACCCTTAAGTATAGTGTTTCAAGATGTGCAGTATTATGTCAAAACCGGCCCCATGGTAGTAAACTCAGATTTATCTATTAATTGCATATGATTTTTTTAATTATTTTTTTAATCTGATTTTCCCTTTCTCACAAAAAAGGCTACAGCTTCTTTGTGATGTCATCGGAGCGTTCAAACTTGGCGTTCTTTCGAAAATTGAATGTTATGAACATGATCGCCTTATAACCAAGGTATGGTGTGGGTTATTTGACAGGCTGCAGAATTTAGCAAATTCGTGCAAATTGCAAGTTCGTGCAAATTCTTAAATTTGGCTTCTGATAAGTTCAATTATAATATCGAACAAGATTAAATGTCTCTCTTTCATATTTTTTTTTATGTATTGGTGGACAAATAAGAAACTTTTAAAATGAGAAAACAAAAAGTCCTTAAAATGTTGTACTTGGGCTATCTCTGTGTGCAGGTACATCCAAATGTTCCATGTATGCTATTCACACCGATTTGCGCACACTCGCTCTCATTCAGACCAGTCATACTTCCAGATTCTTCTCGGCTGGAGTTAAAGGTACCATTTATGCAACTTTTGCAAATAAGAACAATCTAGTAAAATTCTCTTTTAGTAATGTTCTAGAGGCCATTTTTTAATTAATGTTTTTAGGGGTTTTATGGTGTAGGATTTTAGGTTTTTAGTGTAGTTTTTCATTTTCTAAGTTTTTTTTTATTTAGTTTAGTTTTTCTTAGGGTTTTCCAATTCTTAAAGGTTTAAATATATATATATATATATATATTTCTTAGGATTATTGAGGTTTTAGTTTGGTTTTTCATTTTTTAGGGGTTCTTTTTTAGTTTATTTTTTAATTTTTTTTTATTAATCATAGAATTTTGATCAAATAATCTAATATATACTTCATAGGTATGTATGATTATATGATATCTATATCAAATGTTCTTTATGATGAATTATTATTAATTGGATTATGTTATTTTTGACTAATTTGCCTAGTCACGTGATGTTAACGATAATATAATTTTGGGGGAATTGCCAAATACTCCCTAAGACATACATGAATTTGTCAAATAATCCAACTTGTATATTTAAGTCAAATGGTCCCTCCTTTTTGCCAAATAGTCCAAAATTGTGATATGAATATACCACAATACCCTTACTATTAAAATAACTAATAATAATAATAATAATAATAATAATAAAATGGTCCACCACCTGCCGCCGCCGCCCGCCGGAAAATTTTCCGGCGAGATTTTTTTATTTTTTTTTATTATTTTTTTTTTTGCCCACTAGTACATCGCATTACAAACACTAGGATCTTGGTTAGTGTATTAGTTTCTGGACAGAAGAGTATTGGTTATTGTGTACGGGAGTATTGGTTTCTTGCAGTGTAAAAAAAAACCTAATACTTCTTAGTTACGACGTCACCTACCACTTAAGAAAGAAATACAGAGCAGAAAGAAGAGAAAAAGAAAGAAGCAAAGGAGCTAAGTTATTCATGTTAAACACCAACACATGTCATTGGGTTTGAAATACCCCTATATTGTATTACAAATATCGATACCTCGCAGCACAAGAACCAACACATTGGTATGCACAACCTAATACCATCCACATTTTACATTTCAGAACTTGCAAAACACTACAACAATTGTACGTGCAGAGACCTAACATGTCAAAGGCTAAAAACTTCACAAATACTTCCTAGAAAACGCACAAGAACCAAAACATGTTTTTCCGCCTATTGCCAACTCCTCTACTTCCTGGAATTGGAGAAATCGAGTACATCTTTCTCCAACTGATTCTTCATGTGATTGACATCACTCAAGAGAAGTGTTGCACAATACTTGGCTTTCAACAAACGTCTCTCATCAAGCTACAAAAAACACACACAAAAAAAAATACTTCAGAGCACAAACACACATACTCCACATACAGAAAACACAATACTTCATAGCACAAAAACACATACTCCACATACAGAAAACCAATACTTCAGAGCATAAACACACATACTACACAAACAGAAAACAAAATACTTCATAGCACAAAAACACATACTCCACATACAGAAAACCAATACTTCAGAGCATAAACACACATACTACACAAACAGAAAACAAAATACTTCATAGCACAAAAACACATACTCCACATACAGAAAACCAATACTTCAGAGCACAAACACACATACTCCACAAACAGAAAACGAATACTTCAGAGCACAAACATACATACTCCACATACAGAAAACAAAATACTTCATAGCACAAAAACACATACTCCACAAACAGAAAACCAATACTTCAGAGCACAAACACACATACTCCACAAACAGAAAACCAATACTTCATAGCACAAAAACACATACTCCAAAAATAGAAAACCAATACATCATAAATATAGAAAGTGACAAGTGATGCGTTTTAACTTGTACAAAATCATTTTTCTTATACAAAACATATGGTGCTACTCAATTGAAAACAAACTCAGAAGATCGATAAATATAACTGGAATTCTTTTAGGCTAAAATCAAGTATTCGAAACCCGAATATTAAACGGCGAACACGACTACTAAAAGCACATCTAATCCAGCAACTACAAATTCAGGAGAACGATATAATCGGTTTAGCAAACTTCAAAGGGCACACAAATGACAGTAGATTGTTCCAACATTGATGTTTACTGATAAGGAAACCAAAAATAAAAAAAAAAACCAAAAAAAAAACCATAGGATTGATGGCACACTACTGCTTGGCATCAAGTTTCTTCTTCTGCCAGAGGCGATRCAGAGCGCTGTCAGCATCATCACCCTGAACAGATGCAAATAATAGTTTTAATTCATAAGAACATCAAAAATAAATATACAAAGCCAGTAAAATATTTCTGAACAAAAAAAATGTTAAATAACCATAGGTAACAAAGGGAAAGTTGTAATAGAATTATATGTATGAATAAAAAGAATGGCCCACTAGAGCATAAGAGTTGATATCAATTCAATAGATTGGAATCTCATAACGAGACACCTGGCTATTAATAGTATTATCTCATGAACAGCTATTCATCACATTCGATTGGTATCTACTACAAATTTTCTTGATTTTACAAATTCATTGATTTCTGTCACAACAATAGATGAGAAACAGTTATTGCATTTGCTCCAACCACTTCATTATTTAACCCTCTATCTGTCACCTAGATAAACGCAATGCAGTTCTGGTAAATCTGATGCCCTGAATTCATTTCTAAAAACTRATTGAAAAWTAAAATTCTTGGATAAAGAAAATATATCATGGTTTGAATGACAAATGACTAAGAGCATGCTTAAAAGACCCTTTCAGTTTATAATTATTTGTTGGAGATCAAAACAATCATGCCTTTTGGTTTGAACTGCAACACAGTTCGCTAAGAACCTCCCTAAACACTCGAGAAAACGCATCCATTTGAGGCATGGGCTTGGACAAGACGATTTCAAGACGACCCTCAAAATCCCTGGATTTGCATAACGACAAAGCTGCACCATCATCAATGAATAGTGCTTCAAGCTTCTTAGCCTTTCCCCACCCGTAATCCGCTGCGTAGAAGTCGAACCTCGGCGATCCCGCCACCCCATACTGCCGCTTTCCAACAAGCTTCCCGTACTCCTCCGGCCACTTCTCGGCACCACACAAAATCCCATTCTCATTATACACATTCTCCTTAATCGCCTTCGCCGCCTTCACAAACCCCTCGGGCACACCCTTTTCACTTCCCTGTGCTTTAGCTCCGCTTTCACCAGCGCCACACAATTTCCAAAGTAATTCGCGGGCATTTCCGGTTCCAGCCGGGCCCGGCAATCCGCCACGAAACCGAAATACTCCGTCTCATCGTCGTCCGCCACCACACCTCTCGCCGAGCAAACCCACACGAGCGCACAGACGACTGTGAATGACGAGAGATGGGCCACGTCGGTGGGGCCCGATGATCTCGCCAGTACCAGATCCTTGAGTGAATTTATTTCGTCTCTCTTCAGAACAAACGTCGCCCGGAGCTTTCCGGTCGGGATTTTCACCGGTGGCGGCTCCACCGTACACGAGAGCTCCACGATCAAATCCCAGTATATTGAGTCCAACCCGTTGACGTTCGTCACGTTTTGCCTATCGTAAAATGGCAAACAGTTAGCCTGCGCTAGCCGATCGCGGATTACATCACCGCCGGGCTTGCTGCTGTTAATCAGAGCCAAATAACTGTTTAACATAAAAATACCCAAATGTTAGCCTAATATCACAGTAATTACTCACGATTTAACATTGATGATTAAAAAGATCTAACAAATAAGCAACTCAACAAATGAATTCAACACATTAAAACCCTAGCACACGATAATTATCAAAACATTTATTTGTGCCCACATTCATTACCACTTTGAACTTCATTAATCCATCCATTTGCTGATACGTTGCAATCCCGCTGAGACCCAAAGCCTGACTCCTAACGCCAAGTGTCGAATGGGTAGAATTTTGCGAAAGCCACTCAATCAAATCCAACGACAACTTCAAAGCAATGATAAGAAAAATTAGGTTAGACTCAATACAAACAATCACTCCCAAATCCACAAACAAGCAAAATAATAATGATAAATGAGAAATCATGTATCCTTACCCTATTTTCCAACAATCCGAGCTGAATAATACCGTCCGGATTGGCGATTTCATCATAAGGATCCTCTCGCACTCGATCCAATCCAATGTAATAAGGCGAGTCGTTCGGCTTTGCAATTGAAGCCGCCTGGGCCGACAAGCTGGCGCGCCCGGCGGAGACACGGGCCAGCAAATTAGCGCGCGAGGATGAGCGAGGCATCTCGGAGAGGTTCGCCGCCGCCGTGGACCAAGACGGAGGGTTTGAGGGGGTAGAATTGAAGGAAATAGAAGAGAGCGCAGGGGATTAGATCGGCCCTTTCGTTGAGTAATTGTTGAAGAGAATAACTGAGTTTGATGGGAAGTAAGGTTAAATTGGTAATTGTACAATTGTGTCTGGAGTATTTGGCATTTTCTAAAACTAGTTGGGGTATTTGACAAAGAGATTTTTCTAGGGGGAGTATTTGGCAATTCCCCCTATAATTTTTGCAGATAATCTTGCATAATGAAAAATCTACTCCTTGGGTAATTTCTTTTTTATTATTATTTTTGGGTCTTTCATGTGAAAAATGCCCTAATTATTTCGACATTGTATTTTTTATGTTTTTCTAGTAAAATTGTAATGTAAAATATTTTTTTAAGTATATTGGATGATTTTGTTAACAATTGATGTTGATTAATTTTAATTTTTATGAAATATGAATTAAATTGCAATTGTTTGGTATTTATAGGTTGGGATGAGAATAGGTAAAAATAGAATGGACATATAATTCTTTTTTTTTCCAATTATTATTTGGAATTTAGATGGGTTATATTTAAACCGATATTAATATTCTCTGTGTCAACGACATCGGTTCACTAAGAAACTGATGTTATTTCTCAGCATTATTGGCAGCGCTTCTTCGCAAAACCGTCACCCATCCAACATTATTGGCAGCGCTTCTTAGCCAAGAAGCGCTGCCAATAATAGTTTTGGTGGCGGTTCGAGCTAAGAACCGCCACCCTACGTCACTTTTAAGCAGCGGTTTGAACCGCCACCCGAATTTTTTGACTTTAAGTGTCGCTGCTATAAGAGGTGGTTCAGAACCGCCTCCAAAGGCAGTTTCAAACCGCCTCTGATCGCCTTTTTTTGCACTAGTGATAGTATGTGATGGAGATTATTAGGTGTAAAAAATTGTTGGTTGATATTTTGATTTATGAGTTTTAGAACAAATGAGTATTCGGTATTCGAAATACCAATCTGGTATTCCGAATCATAGGGCAAACATGCAGCTTATAAATTCAAATATATATAAGAACTTTAATCAGAAACTCGATACTTTTATAACTTTCAAATAATAATTAGTATAGCATACATTAAAGACTCGAACACTAAAGTGGGATTACTATTTCTCGCATACTTAATTGAAGTAATATTTATAAGAAATTAGTCATTTCTGTACTATCCAATATCTAACTAGCTCCATTGTGCGTGTTTTATACCCTCCAGCTACTCTCCAGACGCTCCAGGAATATGAATAGTGACACGGTCTTTCTTTTCTTCAATATCATTATGAGGCTTAATTAATTCCTCACATGCTGAAATCGACTTTTTGAAACGTGCATTTAGCGCGAGTTCATTTACTGACACTGAAATCTTTTCGATACATTTAATGATTTCTATAAGGGTTGAGGCAACAAGAAATAGTTGCATTATTTCCTTAAGGTCATGTTTTGGTAGCGGCAAGTCTTCTAGCAAGATATTGGTTTCGAGGTCATCGGCCGCGGCTTTGGAATTTTGTATGTGGATTGCAACGATTGGTGATGATGGGAATCTCATGTTTCTTATTGCATGTGAGAGTTCTTCTAGGGCTTTGCCTGATTCAATGCTTATTGTTGCGAATGGCTTTTGGAATCTTTGGTGAAACTCGGGGGATATTGATACCTGCAATTGGTCAAACTAATTTAGTTAGTTAACAAATGGTGAATTAAAGAAATTAGTGATAACTCTAGGGTTTTTATTTTTTTGTTACCTCCAATTGCTATCATGGCATGATTTTATATTTTCTTATCATTTCACTATAATTGTAAACATTAAATTGAGGACAAAAACCTTTTCACTCTCCATTTTTTTTCGTTTTTCTTTTATTTTTCATTTAATCTAATTAAAATCTTAATAATAAAATCATAGATAAGTATAAAAAGATAAAATAAATTAAAAATTATAAAATTATAAAATAAATCATGAAATTTATATGAAATAACTAATTATCAATAAAAAAAATATCTAATACAATTAGAGATAAATATAAAATATATATATAATAAATATTAAGTTGTATATGAAAAAAATCAAAAAAATATCGTATAAACTTCACTTATTTTATAATTTTATACGATTAATTTTATGTTTGTATATATATCTTTAATTTTATTAATAATTAAAAAAAATCATATAAGTTTCTATATTTTTATAAGTTTTAGAAATTATTTATGTTATTATATTTATTTTTTGTTTTATTATTGATTAAAAATTTAAATTTGATTAAAGGAAAATTAAAAGAAAAAAGGAGGAGAAGATTGGGAGAAAAATAGGTTTTTATTTTCTATTTAATATTTTATTAATAAAATATTGAATCACGCCACGCCAGAAAAAAAAAAAGTCTCAATCAAGCTTTTTTATGAACTTTTTTAATAAACCGGCCAACTTAGCAGATGTGGTTATGGTTAATGTCTCATTACATTTCTAGAATGTAGCAGTATAATGGACCAAAATGATTTTTTTTTTAGTTTTTATCTTCAATTTAATGTTTTAAATTAAAGAAAATTGATAAGAAATTATTGAATCACGCCACGTTAGCAAAATAATCAAATCGGGATTGTTCAGACCCTTTTTGAGGAATCTTTTTTAAATATAATGGACCAAAAATTAAAAAAAAAATTAAGAAGTTTTACTATAAAGTAAGAAATATTTAAAAGTAGTTTTTGCTATTATCAAATAGGAAAATCTAGTTATCATCAAGTAATAAATTATGTATTTCTATCATATAAAATTTTCTTTTCGCAAAAAAAAAAAAAAAAAAAGTGTTTATTTTCATATTATAATTTGAATTAATTTAATAGATAAAATTGAGGGACTATTTTAACTTAAATTGAGTTTAGATCAAATTGACAAATAACTACCTACTTATTTTTAATATTTTCAATCATTTCGCACAATACATGAATTTGCCGAGAGCAATTACTTAGACTCGCCTTAGATGAAAAAGAAAAAGTGGCCAGATCACGAAGTGTCGTGGATGATTTCCGAGTCTTTACTATTTTTAGTGTATCTGTAAATGATGTCGACGATTGTTTTTGGCTGCTTGCATTATGGATGACTTTAAAAAAAAAATAAAAATTGATTTCATTGCTATGAACACTAGAAAAGAGCTTCTGCAGAAGAAACAGATCATTGTGCTTCTCAGATGCATTGTTTCTGTTCTCATTTAATTTCACCAATCATAATATTGGTTCTTTGAAAAAATGAGTATGAAATCTAATATTGTTAGTATAAATTTTAACGGGGTTAGTATGAAATCTGATAGAGTTTTGACAGTGTTAGTAAGGATATCGGATTGCCACTGAAATTTTGTGCTATATTTTTTGGAATTGAAATTCAAAAAAGAATTTCTTTTTGTATTTCTTAGCATGATTTTTGGGTTAAAAATAAATTTGGTTGTTTTTAAGTAGAAATTGGACGGCTATGTACGAAATTACAGAATTAATATCAAATTCAGACTTATTAATAGGGAATTCCATGTTATTGCATGAAAGTTATCAGTGTAGTATGAAATTTCACAACCTAATATAGAATTCGTTACAACTGACAATAGATATTATGAAATTAACATGTAGTATTATAAATCTTGGTTAGATTATAAAGGAAAAAAAAATATATTAAAAGAAAAAAAAACTGATTAGTAAAGATAAGCTATTAGTCTTATGAAATAGTTCAAATTAAATAAGAATTTGAAAGTTCGGTTGATGAGCACCTATAGAAGCATATGATTAATGAAAAAAACAAACCCAAAATAACATATATTTCAATTAATTAACACGACATTAAACACTGATCTATAAGAAAGTATACTTCCCATTGCCTATACTTTTTAACGTGTAAAGAAGCCATAAGACGAATCCAGTAATTTTTACTAAAAAAAAAATAAATTGTTTACTAGTTATTTACTAGGTTAGCTTTATGCCAACAAGAGACATGCATTATATTAGTACCTGGGAAAGTTTGGAGTTAATTAAGTATCTCTCAAGTGTTTCGATCTGAGTTGCACATTCCCTGTTAAGAATTCCGATTTTCAAATATTGTTTCCACGGATAACCAAACCTAAACCCGCCGTGAGATGGCTCCCACGATGAAAAATTTGCCTGCAAAACCAACAATATCAATATTATATATTTATAATTACATATTAATGTTGATAATAATTTCTCAATTGATGGTTCTAATTTATGTTAATTAGCTACCCGGTCCCTTCTAATTATTGTTTTAAACGTTCAATTTCATTACAATTTAAATGTCCTACTCCAATTTTATCCCTATTTAACTATAAAGGAATTAAAAAAAATTCTAATTATAAGATATTTATAACAATATCTTACAAATCGGACCGAACATCGAATCAAGCAGTTTATTGGGTCACTGATTCGACCATTTGAATCGTTCTAACTAGAAAATTAAGTAATAAATTGCATCTCCATATATATAAGTTTCTTTTAACTCAAACACTAGCTTTTATAAAGCAAAAAATAAAATTGCAATGCATGTGTAATGAGAACAGGTGAATAATCAGAATTATCAAAAAAAGACTAATGCAGCGTCTGAATAAGATTTTTAATAAAGTTGTCTTAATTAATTAATGAGAATTGCAATTAGAAAGAGTGCATTTAATAAACAACGAGTTCACCGAGTTGATATTCTAAATAATTGGAATTACCTATTTTATTTAATATTTACTTCTAAATTATAATATTAACCAAGTAGAAAAAAGTTTAGCTAATTTATTCCGCAACACTAGATTGTTAACCACTTAAACTAAGTGAAAAAATGGAATTGAAATTTATACCAATTCCCAATTAACCCGATCGAAACATTGAAATACGAGGAGCGAGAGAGAAATAATTTTGTTAGGAATATTTAAGAAAACTTATATTTCTTACTAATACTCAACAAAACCTCTAAACGGCAATTGAAAAACAATTGATCAGTAGTAGTATTTACCAAGGATTCCTCCACCGCTTTCGAGGTATGCACACTTTTATAACCAATAAGAAATGGCCGCGTGTCATGCGATTCCTTGTCCTTAAAATTATCACTACCATAACTGAGAAACTCGTTTCCAATACCTGTAAATCTTGCTACTTGCTAGTAAGTTTCTTACAATAATAATATAATCTTGGGGAATCCTGAAAGTAACTTCTTTCATCAATAATTATTATTATATCTTGTTCAGGTTATAAATATTAATAGATTAATAAATAAATATACAAAGAAGTGAAAGGTACGGTGTGTATTCACACCGCATTACTTATTTTCATAATGTCGTAGGCCAAAATGTAACTTTAAGGTATTAGTCATGCAAAAGTCAAGACTTGCAAAAATATTCCCTAACTCAATTTAAAATAATAATAATAATAATAATAAATAAAAACTCTCGATTTCACCTATTTAATTGGCTCGTCAAAAGTTGAGAATATGCAAAAAAAAAATGCAACGTGCCCAAATTCCCAACCAAATATCAGTTTTGTGGACATCATCTACTAAACCGAGTTGACATTTTGGGACAATGACTCGAAAGAAGAAAAAAAACAGTTAGGGGACCTCCACATAATTAAGCAAACTAATTTTATTTCCACATCATGAAATTTAGGTGGAACTATGAACGCGTGGATCATAATGCATATTTCCCAACTTCTATAGAGGTCGAATTTGTGAAATCGATCAAGATTTTTTTTTTTCTTTAATTACTACAGGACTTAGTTTCCTTTTCTTTTTTCATTTTTCTTTTAAAAACAGTAATTCGATCATTATGTGAACACAATACCTTGTAAGAAATCAGCAAGCTTTTCTATATTCCCAGCAACAATAATGTTCAAATCTTGACCCGCCCAAACGGGACAAATGAATATAGATATTACGATGCATGTTGTTGCGCCGATCAGAATGGTGGACGACCTTTGATATGCCAACTGCAAAATCTCGGTAGCCCGGGAACCCGACACAGCTACTAGAGTGAATGTTAGTATGAATATCATCACTCCATAATCGTATTTGCTCCTCACATTTGGGGAAAATCGAGCAAATGTCGCAGTAGTTGCTGCAATTTAAGGTTTTCAGAATATTATTACAAGGTTAATGAATTGTTTGGTTAAACTTATAAACTCTGTAACATCTTATAAGATGTTTGCGAACTTATTATGAGCTCTTAAAGTTTTTGGTAATTTCTTTTAAAAGAGCTTATAAGCTCTGTAATAAGATATTTTGAGCTTATAATTTATTTATTTTAAAGTACGAGAATTCCAACTTATTTTTGACCATTTAATTACAATAATATCGTTACCAACATAATTTAAGCTATACCATCTTCTTCTTTTTTTCTAATCCAAACACTTCAACATTTAATTTTCAAAATAAGATTCATCATCTTATAAGCTCTAAAACATCTTATAAGAAGAGTATGACCTTATATAAGCTCTTTAAATAAGCTTAGTCCGACACTCTCTAAGAGTGACACTTTAAAAAAATAAAATAAATAAATTTGATGATTATTATTTAAGATGTAAATTGATATTTTAAAGTCATAAGTGATACTTGTTAAATGCTTTTTTCTTTTAAAACTGAAAGTAATACTTTTAGTGTCAAGATTGACAATATTAAAGAAAAATATGACAATTAGTTTTTGATTAAATGCTTCATTAATATGCATAAAGAATTAACCATCATACTAATTACGATTCATGTGACGATCATACGGAGAACACCTATGTTAAAGTAAATAGTTAGATGAGCAAGAACTTTGATCCTTTTGTAAGCTAGTCTTTACGTACGTGGATATAAATATCCTGAATTCACCGTCTACCTAGAATGAACACCAAAACCCCAATTATAACATGCCCCCCTTCGTCTCCACCGAGGGTGGATAAATGCGCGGCTCCAAGTCCTAAACCACCAGCTACCAATGTTGCACAACCTCTGTTTAAGCTTTTTGATAGGGTTCCACCTAATTAAAAGTATAATTGGTAAATTATTGAGAAGAAACATAAAATCGAAAAAGTAGAAAACTTTTGTTTTGTTATAAATGTCATGAATAAGTCGTGCAAATCATTAAGATGTCCTCTATAATTAACTGGCTATTGCGTCAAATCCATTCCTAGTTATTATTAAAAAAGCCAAATAAAAGATTAGAATTTGAGACTTACCAACTGTAAATTCGAAAACCACCACAACGGTTAAGATGGCCGACATTCCAGCTTCTCCAAAGCCATCATAAAGAGGTCTGAAATAATACAACAAGGACACTAACGTGAGAGCCAATCCAACCTTCACCGAGTGTATAATTCTTCTTGGATCATCCTTTCCGATTTTTTTAATCATGATCGCCTTCTCCACCACCTTGGCCTTAACCCGATCCCAGTTACGCACTACTAAGCTACTCAATTCATCGTTATTTGATATCATCTCTGCGTGAAGTTTAATGATCTAGAAGGGCATCAAACAATATGAATGTGTTCAAGAGAAAGCTTGATCAAGAGATGTGTACAACTTTTGATGGAGGAGGTATATAGAGAAACTATAAGAGCCAATTGGTAAACGAGTAGTTAATGTGAGGTTTAATGCATTTAATTAGTATCTATGTTTCACTATTTATGGTATGTCACATATGCACTATGCTGTATATTTTTTTTTGTATATTTTTTGTATGGGGAAAAGATTGTAACCATCCTGTACTATACGCGTTTTTTTGGTTTGCATCCTAACGTTTTTTTTTGTAATTTAATGCATCCTGTTCTTCAAAAAATTCTGAAAGTGCATCCTCCGACCAACCAACTCGCCCAAACTCGTCGAAACTCACCTAGTCTCGCGAGTGAGGTTGCATATTTTCAAACCCGTATACTTTATGTGAGTTCCGGTGAATTTATTATTTATTTAAAACTAGTTCCGGCATATTTTATTAAATATTTTATTAAATATGCAAAAATTACCGAATTTATTACTAAATAAATAATAAATTTTATTTATTTAATAAAACTAGTTCCGGTAAACGTTAGGATAAAATATGGTTTGCATAATTATTTAATAAATCCTAGTTTTTATTTAATAAAACTAGTTTTTTCTAAATTTTGTATAGTACAGGATGCACTTTCAAAATTTTGTATAGAACAGGATGAATTAAATTACAAAAAAAATGTTAGGATGCAAACTCAAAAAACGCGTATAGTATAGGATGGTTACAATCTTTTCCCCTTTTTGTGTTGATCTTTGCTAACGTGAGATATTTTATGTTTTGTTCGAAGTCATATATTAAACTCTACTAAATTTGATATTTTGTCATTTATTTTTTTCGTTCACTTTATATTCTTGAGTGATGTTGCCGTAAAGTATATTGTTAAAAATTATTTCTCACGAAATTTTTTGTACAATTGAAATACAAAATCGACTTTCCATATATCTTTTCTTCTCGGCCTACTGGACAATTGTACATGCAAGGATAATTTTGCCCATTGATTGTGCAAAAGTTTATGTCGGAAATAATTTTCGTCAACAGTTTCCGTCGAAATAATATCCAAAGAGGTAAAGAATAAAAAATGCACAGTTTAGGGGGGAAAGTATGCAAACAAGAAAAAAAAAAAATTAGAAGACCAAGTGTCAAATCGGGTAGAATTTGGTAAGTGAATCAAGTAGTCTAGAGGGTCGATCAGTGAATCGAGTGTGAACCTTTAATTTTCGCAACAAGCCTAGTCAACAAAAGAGAGAACGAGCCAACTCCAATCCTTGAGCACCAAGGCGTTTTCAGCAACCAAGGACGATGGCTAATCTGCTAGTTTGCTGGGATACTTGTCGGGGGCCATTGTTGTATTGAGGAACAAATTGATTGTGATAACTTGACTTAATCACCAAGTATGCAGAGGAATTAAGTCAACCCTTGAAACTAATTAAAACAATTATCGCATTTACTTTCTACACTCTACTTTTTGTAATTACATTCAGCTGTCTACTGCTTTATGGTTTACTTTGCTTAAACTAATTAATTTACTTAAGCAGGGTGTCCCAACATCAAATTTAATGATTTTTTAACTTATGTTTGTTGATTTTCATGATTTCCATCGTATTATTATGAAATGCTCTAAAATGTTATACTATGAAATTAAGCGGATATTAATATATTCTAGTGAAATTTATTGCCTGTTTTCCATAATATTATGGGTTCTTATAAAATTATCATAACTTTTCTTAAAGTAAAATTAACACAACTTTAAGATTATGTACAATATTTGTTGACAATTTTATTGTCGACAATAATTCATTTTTTAGTTGTTTATATTCTCACTACAACAAATGATGGCAACTGGAAGGACACAATTGGAAGGACAAATTTGTCCTTCCTATAAGTTAGACATATAGGAACGACATATACAAGTCGTTCCTATAAGTCCATTTACCTATTGAAACGACATTTGTCGTTCCTAAAACTATAATTGTCGTTCCAATAGAGTGTCGATCTATTGGAACGACATTTTTCGTTCCTATAACTCTACTTGTCGTTCCAATAGAATGTCAATATATTGGAACGACATGTCCTTCCAGTTACAAAAAAAGTCCTTCCAAAATATCACTAACTTCATTTAATATACTCCACCTAATTATCACCTTTTCCCCACTTTTTCAATATTACTATCGATTTTTCTCATCCAGAATCATTTTTTCTGCCCCAAAGTTTTTAATCTCCAAAACTCTCCTCTTCAAAATCATGGCCGATTGTAAATTTTAGTTGTTGTAATTGGAAGGACTTGTCCTTCCAGAATGTAGATGATGTTCTTCCAATAAGTGAACTTGAGGAAACAAAACAAAGGTAATTTTAATTCTTACCATCATGGATGATCCACTGAAGTCGAAGGATACTCTCAATGCAAGACGCGATCTAATGAGAATGAATATTAGGCCAAAGTTGCACCTTATCGAGGATATGGGTAAGATACTGAAGCCAAGGGCTCGTTACACACTACCCCCGGCCAAACGAGTTGAATTTTGCAATTGGATCAGGTCTGTGAGATTTCCAGATGGATTTGCATCAAACTTGAGAATGTGTGTACCTCCAGGTCAGGGCCGCTTAACTGGATTGAAATCTCATGATTGCAATATCATAATGCAAAGATTATTGCCAGTGGCAGCCCGTGCATACTTGGACAAGGATATATCTGATGCTATAATATAGTTATGTAACTTTTTCAAGAAAATGTCTGCCAAAAGTTTGAATGTGAGTGACCTTATATCAGCCCAGTCGGATGTGATTATTATCTTATGTAAATTAGAGAAGATTTTTCCCCCGGCTTTTTTTGATATTATGGTCCATTTGGCTATTCATCTCCCTGAAAAGGCAATTTTAGGGGGACCCGAACACCTGAGATCGATGTATCCAATTGAATCATATTTGAAAGATCTCAAGGGATGTGTAAGAAACCCGGCTAAGCCAGAGGGGTCGATTGCCGAGGCATATGTGGCAAAAGAGGCATTGACATTTTGTGCTCGTTATTTCAATGACGTAGAGACAAAGTTCAATCGACCCCGTAAAAACCCGATATGTGAAGTGACGTCACAACTTTCGGTTTTTCGATCACAGTGCATCCCACTTGGAGGTCGCAAGATCGTAGCTCTATCTCCGGAGAAGCATAAGCAGGCACAATTTTACATTCTTAATAATTGCCCCGAAATAGACATGTATTTGCAGTAAGTGGTTTCATTGTTTTAATATTTAATATGTTATTTATTCAATGTTTGGTAAAATCATGTGGCTTATATTCTTTTTTTTTTTTTTTATGGCAGAGAACACAAGCAAGAGTTGTTGGCGCGTGGTGTTAGTGACTTGGAGTTTCATCACAAACATGGATTTGCAGATTGGTTTTACAAAAAGGTACGTCGTAATCCAAGCTAAATATGAACCAACATGAATTATGGGTTTATTAAGCTTATCTTTTTTGACCCAAGTTAAATATGAACCAACATAGATATTTCCCAAACAACAGAAGTAAAAAAAATAAAAATTAGTATATTGCTCCCTTCATCTCAAAAATGAGATTTTAGTTCTTAATTCATGAACTTCAGGTGTATTATAATCCTCGGTTAGTATCTAAAGAAGTGTACGCATTGGCGTCTGGATGTGACAATTTTGCCCAATCATATGGTGGATGTGTAGTTAATGGAATTCGTTTCTTGACTCATGATCATGACATTCGTCGGCTAACACAAAATAGTGGTGTGTCAGTGCCTGGAGTGAGTGGACAGATGTATTATGGCATTTTACAAGAAACTCTAAAACTTCATTATACTAATCGATTGTCGATTGTCCTATTTCGATGCAAATGGTTTAAATCTGATCATCATCGACATATTGTGCATGATAGAAACATCATAAATATAAACACCAGCACCGAGGGTTACAAAGACGACCAGTTCATACTTGCCACTCAAGCTAGACAAGTGTTTTATACCAACGACCCTTCTCGTCCTGCAAAATGGCAGATTGTCCATGAAGTTCACCATAATGTGGATGCTAGTTCATCGACAATCTTATTAACTGAAGTAGATCTATTGCACCCCGATAACTCTTCACAATTCTCACTTTTTGCTGATCTTGGGAATCTTGAGTCTGTTGAGCTACATCAAGCTAACATGCCGTTTGACCACGTTGTTGAAACTCATGGTCCATCTTCAAGTACAACTTCATCACATGACATGTATAGCGATGACGATGACATGGAAGATGACACCATAGTCGAGTACGAAAATGATGAACAACAAGATCCTATAACGAGTGATGATGAAACAAATGATGATTTGCAAACACATGACAGTGATTTCGATTGACATCGTGACAATATTGTTTTATCATTTGATGTGTATAATGGTTATTATGATTGATATCATGATATTGCTAGTATTATCTTCTAATTATGATGAATATTATTATTATTATTATTATTATTATTATTACTATTATTATTATTATTATTATTATTATTTGTGCAATCAAATTCACATAATTTTTTTTTATTTTTTTAATCATTAACCGTTACAATTATAATCATTGCAGGTTAATTTTTATTTTTTTTAGGTTTTAAAAATTTTATTTCCTAATCAATTCTCATTAGGTGAGTTATTATTATTATTATTATTATTATTATCATTATTATTATTATTATTATTGTTATTATTATCACCATTATTATTATTATTATTATTATTATTATTATTATTATTATTATTATTATTATTATTATCACCACCCCAAAAGGAATTGGATAGGTGTGTTAACACCACCAGAAGGAATTGATAAGGCGGCAAATGAAATTTAGGGAGGGCGGTAATAACAATTGGGACCAAAAAAATAGCGGGCAAGGGTTTCTAATTCCAAAGCCCGTTTCAATCTTTCTGCTTTTTTTCCCCCTAAACCTGAAGAACAACTGAACAATCGCAACCTCCATCCTCTTTCAATCTTTTTGTTTTTTTTCCCCAAAACCTGAAGAACAATCGAACAATCGCAATCTCCAGCCTCTTTCAATCTTTCTATTTTTTCCCCCAAAACCTGAAGAACAATCGAACAATCGCAATCTCCAGCACGTCAATATCGATCTTTCTATTTTTTTTTTTTCCAAACCTGAAGAACAACCGAAATCTGAAATCTCCAGAGTTTTTGGGAAATCTCTCAATCCAAGTAAGGTTTTTGGACTGTTCGTTATTTTATTCAATTTATCAGATTTTTTTTGTTCCGTTTTGTTTGTATCTAGTTACGCGGTCAGATTTTGTTTGTACATTGGCGAATTTTGTGTGGTTTATTTTTTTTTATTTTTTTGGGCCTTTTAGGTTTTGATAATTAAATAATGCATATTGGGATGATTAGGTAGATATTTATTTCCCTCTTAAGTGGAATCTATTTTGGGATAATTTTTTAGGGTTCTGTTTTGGGTAAATTTAACTAATTTGATTTATCAAATGAATACAGCAGCTAATCTTGAGCTCAGTAAAGCATTGAGTATCAATTTCATGCTTTAGTGATGAATTTCCATGATTGGAATTTCTCATTTTCTTAGTTTGTAGATATGTTTTTTGTGCCTTTTCTATCCAAATTTGGTGATAATGGTAAAAAATTAATTTTATTCTTACATGTGATTTTTTAGACTCGGGGCAAAAAATGAAACGACAATTGGCCGTTTGTTTGCTGTTTAACAAGAATAGTGATTTAAACAAAGGCCCAAGTTTCAATTAAAATTTTGATTTCATAGTTACAACTTACCAGATTGAGTGCGATTCCGAGTTTCGAGAGTCAGTGGCATTAACGTAAATTATTGTATCCAAAGACAATCGACAACTAACACGGAGTCACCGAGTAAAACTAAAAAGCACCCGTTTCCATTTCTATAACCTCTTTTTATCATCGTCGCTGTAATTATATAATAATAAATATTATTAATTATTATTTATATTTATTGGTTGCTATGATTTGATCACATGTTTTGTTATGTAGGGTGACCAAGTGCAAATTACGTCCCCCTCTGAATGTGTATACCCGGGGAGTCCGGCTCTAGGCCTTGGATTAACTGCAGCTGTTGCTTTGATGATTGCTCAGATTATCGTCAATGTTGTAACCGGATGCATTTGTTGTAGAAAGGGCCCGCATCAGTCGAACTCCAGTTGGACCCTAACGCTTATCTGCTTTGTTGTTTCCTGGTAATTTAATCATTAAACCCCATTTAATCCTCTTGCATTACAAATAATGTCATGGGGGGTTTTTGTAACTTTTAGAAAAAAAAAATAACAAAAAACAAAATGGATGATAAATTAGCACCGACAAAAACCACATGGGGTTTCAGTTCTAAATTCTAGCCAACCTTTGTCTCTCTCCTGGTTTGGTTGTTTTTTCCATTTTCTTTTTTCTTTTTCCCTTTAACGCCTTGAAGCTGGAGCATTTCTTCTTTTTGAGCTTGACTTCCTAAGATTTTTTCTAATTTGAAGTTATGCAGTCTTGGTTTCATGAGTAAGTATTATTTAATATCATGCAATCTTATTGTTCCCTAGAATTTTAATTTTGTTGACATTGCTTGTTTTTGTTGTCAGTTTCTTGGATCATAGGTTTTATTTTTTGGTATCCTCGCAACTGGCAAGAGCCGGGATTTTATGATTTGTTATTTAGTTGATATCTAAATACTTAATGAGTTGCTTTTGCATTTCTTTAATATCAATATTATTGTGTAATTAAAGCACTTGTAGTTGGCTGCGAAATATAATTGAAAGGATTGCTCAAAATTTATTTATTATGGAAACCGATTAAGAATTTATCCTATAGTAAATATGTTGCGAAACACTTATTTTTTAAGATTTTGTGAACGCCCATCCAATTTCATTTTGATGATGTAGATTTTCTGAGGGCAATAAAGCGAGCCACACTGCTTCGGTGAACTAAAATACCCCTGGTAATTAACGCTTTTTTTTTTTTTTTTTTAATTCTGTTGCTAATAGGTATTTTTATATTTTTTTCTCAACTCCTTGTAATATCAAGGGTCATTTGTAATTTTCGAAATGGCTTCGTGTGTTTTTTATAATATAATTATTATAATGGGATAAATTTACAAGAAATGTAAATTTCCAAGCAACTCCTTTTGTGATGTTTTGATCCAATAACTCTTGGATTGATGGTTTTTGGATTAGTTATTTTAAAAGTAAGTTTTTGGTGAATATGTGCATTATTTTCCTTGCTGTTTTTGCCGACGTTATGTTTTGTTAGCATGGGAAATGATTGGTTAAAAAACGCCATTAGTTAGGAAATGGTATTTCATCTGAAAATCTTGGGCCTTGTTTGGTCTGCTCGGCTTTCGCTGGTAGGCTGGGTCAGGGTTATTTGATGTCGGCTCAGTCTTGTTGGCCCGGACTTTTTTTTTTTTTTGTCTCTGTTTAATTATCTATTTGTTAGTTTTGAAAGTTGGGAGTCCTTGGTTTTACTTTGAATGAATTTGAATATTTATTTCTTGCGTACCTATCCGAAGAACCAAACTGTTGTGGGAGCAATGAAGTATGAATGCCGAGAAGTAGCAGCCAATGCTGATCTAGGATTTGTCTTGAGTGATTGGCATTCTGGATTATTTGAACTTCTTTCGAACGGGTCAATGTAGGATTTATTTTATGTTAACCTAGCTTTTACCAACTGTTCTATATATGTTTGTGTTCTGTATATATTTGTGTGCTTTCATTTATGCTAATTTATCAATGTGTTACTTTGGATTCTGAATTTGATACTCGGATGATGAAGCTTTCTTTTATGGTTTGCCATATAACTTAATAACTTTACTGTTGAATTCTTTTTGAGCTTCTTATGTGACATTTGGATGCACACATTTATAACATCAACACATATGACATATATTCTCAATCCAAGTGTTGATTAATGTGTTTTTATGAATAATTACTTATTTTAAAGGTTGAGCAAATGTCGAAGATCATTAATCTCCTTAAGGCAAAAGTTGGGATAGAAGTTGAGATAGAGGATATGCTTGTTGATGATCAGGCTCGTGATGCGGATGAGCATGATGGATCTTCACCGTAGTTTGGTATTGAAGTGTATAATCGTTTTGACTACTCGGAATGAATATTTTGGTTGATGTAACTTGAATCGTAGTTTGGTATTGAAGTGTATAATCGTTTTGACTACTCGGAATGAATATTTTGGTTGATGTAATTTGAATTGTAAAAATTGTGTATATGCTTAATATCAAATTATTTTGAGTTATTTACGAATTCGTATCTTTTGAGTTAACTTATAGTAACGATTTTTCTCGATACTTGGCAACGTCAAAAGTCGAACAAAATTTTGTTTCAATAGGAATGACAAAATAGGAAGGACATGTTGCTCCAGTTTGTGTTACACTATTGGAGCGAATTGTTGTTCCAATAGACCTATAAGCACGATATTTTTGAAACGCAGAAATTTGAAAATTGGCACGACATGTCGTGCCTATTGGTATTTAAGTTATAGGAACGACACAAAGTCGTTCCAATAGAGTTATAGGTAGAGGTCTATAGGAACGACAATTTTGGAACGACTTGTCGTTCCTATAGACCTAAAGGAAAGACAACAGCATGTGTAGGAACGACTTTTGTCCTTCCTGTTGGTCTTATTTGTTGTAGTGTCTTGGGTTCAAAATATATTAGGCAACTAGATTTAGAAGTTTATTTATTTTCTAATTTTTGTTTAGAACTTGATTTACTTATTCACCAAGTTTAGGACTCTAGAATTCTTTTCTATTTAAGACAAGGAAAGGACAATTTTTACGGACGGTTTTTGACAAGAAAGAACGCAGCAAGGAGCTAATTGACGCAAGGACGTGAAGAACACAAGCAAGAAAGAGTACTTGAATCCATTCGAGTTACTTAGATCTTTGAAGTTGCGTGACCAATGGAGAAGATCATCCTTCACGGCGACAAATATTTTGGTATCATAGTGTTTGATACTATAGTTTTCATATATTACTTTATATTTGTATTTGCTCTTGAGCAATTTAAAAGTAATATAGTTTTCGGGTTTGAAACCCAAGTTCACAAGCATGTTTGCTTGTGGATGAAATTTAAATTGTTGTGTTCTTTCATATTTATTATTCCACTGCATATTTTTTATATAACCAGTTTGATGTTACTATTAGTATTTTCACACCAGTCCTAATATCTGTCTTTATTTCGTTATTTACAAACTCTGAAACTATTTGATTTAGTTTCGGTGTTGTAACACTGAACTTAACATCATTATTACTGAGACTTATTTCAAAATCATAGGTTCTACAAATTTACAATTGGCATCTAGAGCGGATTACTTGACGTACTAAGTTTACTGATCCTTATTTGTAGGAAGCTATGGATGCTCAGGGGAGTCCTCGTTCCCCTATCCTCAATGGAGAGAATTACTCTCTCTATAAGGATGCGCTGGCACATTAAAAACATTGATGAACGTGCGTGGAGAACCATCCCGGTTGGATAGAAAAAACCACGTATCACTGATGTTGATGGTGATACAATTATCAAGAAAGAAGAAGACTAAACTGCCAACAAGATATCCATATCGAACTGGAATTCCAAGACCATCAACACCATTTGTGGTTATGTTGACTCAAACTACTACAAAGTCATCAAAAAGTGCGAGTCGGCAAAAGATGCATGAGATGCATTGCAGAGGGTATGTGAAGGAACTCAAAGTGTGAAGAAATCCATATTAAGAATGATGATTGCTACTTTCGAGTTGATGAGGATGGATGACAAAGAGTTCAGCATGGAATATGCCATGAGACTTTCAGACATCGCAAACGAGTGCGAGGAACTTGGTGAAGCGATGAGTAACTCACGCCTTGTGGGAAAATTGCTTAGATCCATCTCAAAGAGATTCAACGTTTAAGTGGTAGCCATAGAAGAATATAAGAACACAGATGATCTAAATTTCAACGCTTTAGTAGGTTCCCTCAAAACTTTCGAGCTGGAGCACCTTAATTCAAACTCAAAAGAGAAAAATATTGCTCTTACCTATGATGTTAACTCTGATGATGAAGACATTGATTGGAGAGAACTACTGGATAAACTTGATGCTACCACACTTGGAGAAAATGAAGTGTCTCTCGTATCTCAACACTTTAATCGGTTTCTGAAGAAGAAAAACAACATTGGAGGATCTAGTTCTAAATTCAAGCTAGAGATGCTAACACCAAAATTGACAAGGCGACCTCTTGCCAGATTCCAATCTTCACCTTTGGAGTCCAAGTCTTCCAGCTCGCCGAAACCTCTCAGTAAAGTTCAATGTCATGAGTGCAAGGGTTGGAGACATTATAAGAATGAATGTACTAATACTCTGGAAAGAAGAACATGATTGCAACAAAGTACAAAGAAGATGATAGTGACCCTGAATCTCCCAAATCTGTTTCAAAGCTGTATGCTAACATTATATGGGATGATGATATCCGTGTTGGTAACATCAAAATCAACACCTGGTGCTTGAGTGCAGAAGTTGAGAGTGACAAGTACGAAAAACTGAGTATTAAATATAATGAGTTTTTCGCCAACTGGAGTAATCAAGTACTTAAAGTCAAGGTTCTTATGATTAAGATGGACAAACTGATTCATGAAAAGGATGATCAACTCAACACTATTGTCCGGTTAGAGTCAACACCGACTAACAAAGATGCTGAGCTAGAATGTGTAAAGGCCGACTTGAAGAAAGTCCATGGAACCATCATAAACCTCAACAAAGGTAAGGCCAAACTTGACGAAATTCTGGATATGAATTTTCCAAAATCCTTGAGATACAAAATTGGTTACAAGCCTAATCAGCAAATGCCAGAATCAAGCCAAGAATGGAAATCGACCAAACGCCACATGAGGAGAAGAATACAGTATGTGTGTCATCACTGTGGTGATCCAAGTCACATTCGACCTTTCTGCTGGAAGAGAGTTAGTGAGAAAAAGTTGTTTCAGAGGTCAAACCTGGCTGCAAGTTCCCATGACAGTTTCCATGTTACTTATACCAAAACCAACATCAGACTCAAACAAGTTTGGGTAAAAAAGGATGATGTCAAATGTCATATGATCTATTCCTCTATGAAGTCTCTGGAGTTTGGTACTTCGATAGTGGATGCTCTAAGCATATGACCGGATTAGAAGATCTTCTTTTGAATATTGTCAAATTTCAAGGAGGAAAAATGAAGTATGGTGGAGGTGCACATGGCCAGATCATTGGTCAAGGAACTCTTCATGTTCCTGGTATTTCAAAGCTTAAGAATGTGTTGCTTGTTGAAGGATTAACGATGAACCATTTATGTATCAGCCAACTGTGCAATGGTGGTTTCAGTGTTAAGTTCACTCATGAAAAGTGTGAAGTGTATGACGAGAGCAATGCGTGCATCCTTACTGGCCAGAGGACCTCCGACAACTGCTACCAAATTAATGGTGATGTGTTCTGCAAACTGTCCCAATTGAGTAATGCCGAAGTGTGGCATCAAAAGCTCGGGCATGTCAATTACAAGATATTGGAAAGATTGACCAAGAAGGAAGCTGTGAATGGGTTACCTAAGCTCAACACCAAAATAATCCTAGTATGTGAGGCATGCCATAAAGGGAAGCAGGTTAGGGTATCTCATCTAAATGTGCAGAGTCTCACCACATCAATCTGTTATGGGTCCCCTGGAAGTAGATAGCCTTGGTGGTAAAAGGCGTTTTCTTGTGATTGTGGATGATTTTTCTCGGTTTACATGGGTTGAATTTTTACAAGAAAAAGCTGAGGCATTTGAAGCTTTTAAAAAACTTGCGAAACAATTGAGTGTTTTATTTGGTGTGAGTATTGGTATAGTAGTCTAATCATGGGAAAGAATTTGAGAATACTTCTTTTTCAAACTATTATTCTAAAACGGGTATAACTCACGAATTTTTCTCACCCACTACCCCCATCAAAATGGGATAGTCGAACACAAAAATAGGTCTCTTGTAGAGATAACTAGGACTATACTTATTTCAAATGGCATTGCTAAAATATTTTGGGCTGAAGCTATGAGTACTGCATGCCATATAATTAATAGGGTGTACTTTATACAAGCTCCTAAAGTT
Organism: Phtheirospermum japonicum; assembly: GCA_014905375.1. NCBI lineage: Eukaryota > Viridiplantae > Streptophyta > Magnoliopsida > Lamiales > Orobanchaceae > Phtheirospermum > Phtheirospermum japonicum. Next base: position 255,999 of record BMAC01000120.1, read on the forward strand.
TGGTATGAAAGGTTGACTCAACACTTGATGTTTTTAAATTTTAGACGAGGGGAAGTTGATAAAATCTTATTTCTCCTTAGATCAAATAAGCACATTCTAATTGTCCAGATTTATGTGGATGATATAATTATTGAATCTACCAACGAGCAGATGGTGAGTGAGTTTATTAAGAGAATATCTGATACATTCGAAATGAGCATGGAAGGTAATCTTTCTTACTTTCTTGGTTTGCAAATTAAATAGTTGGATGATGGTATTTTTCTCTCTCAAACTAAATATGCTAATAATCTTGTTAAGAGATTTGGTTTAGAGAATGATACGCATAAGAAAACTCCTCTAGGAAAAAATACAAAATTATTTAGGGACGATGTTGGTAATGGTGTTGATAACACCATGTATAGGAGCATGATAGGAAGTCTTTTGTACTTAACAGCAAGAAGGCCTGACATTATGTACAGTGTGTGTCTGTATGCTAGATATCAGTCAAACCTTAAAGAGTCACACTTAAAAGCTGTTAAACAAATCATTAGGTATGTAGGTGGTACAACTGAATTTGGTGTTTGGTATACTAAGGATACTGGTACTGAACTTGTGGGATATACAGACTCAGATTGGGTTGGGGATGTTGTAGATAGGAAGAGTACTACTGGGGGTTGTTCTTTTCAGGGTAATAATCTAATCTCATGTTACAGTAAAAAGCAAAATTGCATCTCTCTTTCTACAGCTGAAGCCGAGTATATTGCAGCTGGAAGTGCTTGTACACAGTTGCTGTGGATGAACCAAATGATAGAGGACTACAGTCCACATAGTCGAATTTTAACTGTGCTTTGTGATAATTACAGTGGCATTGATATCTCAAAAAATCCGGTCTAGCACTCTCGTATAAAACACATTGATATAAGGTATCAATGTATGTGCATTTTTGTGAAAATATCAATCTTTTTCTTTTTCTCTTTCCATTTGTTTAGAAGTTCCTCATAGGCATCACCTAGTTTGGTATCAAAAAAATTACTGCTGCCATTCTGAGAGGCTGAGAAAGATTTCTCAGTAACATTTAGACACACATAAGATTGTTCAAGATCAGATGCGTCTATGAATGTGATGGGTAATGTAATGACACTAGTTCGCAGGTTCGCATATAATGACATGGTTCTCATTTGAACTCACCCCTATATATATATATAGTTAAAAAAACTTTTTGCCCCACATACTACGACCGCTTTCCCAGTTTATTACACAAACTATTTTTTTGGACAAACCATCATATTAACTATGCTCGATGTGCAATTTACCTCCTAAACAAGAATATTTCTGGTTTTGTGCCCAAAACCGGATTATGTGGCACAATCAGGTTATGCCACATCATCCGGGTTTGAGCATAAAACCACATCAATTATGGTTTAGAGGGTAAATTGCAAATCGCGCATAGTTCATATGGTGGTTTGTCGCAAATAATAGTTTGTATGGTAAAACTGTGAAAAATGTAATAGTTTAGGTAGTAAAAGATAATTACCCATATATAATATAAAAGAAGCAACATAAAATCTTAGACTCCTAAATAATATATAAAGTACTATACAAAAACTAAAGATGAGAAAGAGAATTACAACCTAATCTAATACTAAATAATATTCATGGTAATTATCAAACATGATAAACATCAAATCTTCCCTAAACAATTAAACCTTTGCAATAAAGTCAAAATATTAAATAAGACAATATAAATCATTAATTATTAAATCACGAATTTTAAAATACACGACTCAACAAACACACACCTTATTTTATTTTTCTCTTTAGGAGTTCAGAGAACTAATTTTAAAAGCATTTAAAAAGCCATTATTTTTAACTTGTTATTAGTTCTAAATTTATAAATATCATAATATGTTTATTTTCTCTTATTTTATTTTTATTACAAGTTGAATGTATATATTTCTACTCATGACGGAGGAAAATAATTAAAAAAAAACAAATAAACTATACTAATAAAATGTACATATAAATATTGTCTTTTTTAAGATAGAGGAATATTCCATTTTTAAGAACTAAAATAAAATAAAAGTCAATTAGAAGATCTCATTATACATTATGTAGGAATATATTATGAAATTAATAAAATCATTTTCATATTGTATGATATTCAATTATGATGGATTTGTAAAACATTTGTGAGACAAAAAAAAAAATAAAAAAAAATCGGTCCAGTTGAACTATAATGGTTTCACATCTGGCTCAATAATAACATTTTTCTTATAAAAAAAAAAGTATAATTATTTTAAAACTAGCGTGATAAAAAAGAGAAAGAGAGGGAGGGAGCACTAATATCTTTTATAATAGTTTTTCGTAATTATCTGAATTTAAAATAAATAAAAAGTGAATTACATGAGTACCTGAGGGTAGCAAACAATTTTTTTAAAGGAATTGAGTAAGTGTATTTTGCACTAATTTTTTTTTGAAATTTGTCATTTAATGAAATTTATAAGAATTTATTAGAAATTGAGAATACAAAAATTCTATAATCAATTCTCAAATAAAGGAAACCAAACATTTGTGGAAATTCAAAAAACTTCAAAATTGAAAACACATAAAATTGTATGAAATTTTAAAATCCATCAAATCTCATATCGAGAATTTCCCGAGTATTTGCAAAGAATTTTTCGTTGCCAACTGAAGGCATAAAACTTCTTGTGCCATACTATAGTTTAAGCTTGGTTGTTAACCTCTAACAACTGTCAAATCAGCCTGAGTGATGATCTACGTTAAAAGAATTTTCAGAATGTTGCAAAAAGTCTATTCATGCTCCTCTGTACCTTTACCAAATATTTGAGAACAACAAATGCTTTATTTTTCTTTTATCTAAAATACTTGTCTCAATAATTTATTACCTGAAACTTATTGAAGAATGAAGATATTATTTTAAAATTACCTGACAATTTCATAAGCATCCGATAACAAAAACTGTCACAAAGAAAAATATACAAAACCCCTTATATGTTACACTGTAGTTATTGGTCATATGTTTTTTAGTGGCCACAAATCTCATAAATATGAATAATCAATAAATATATAGTACGTTGGCCAATTTGTGGCCATAAAGGTAGTAGGTTTTGCGCGAGTAAATTGTCCAGTATGTTGAATAATTAAGAGTGCATTAAAGACCGGAAAGTTTGTCAATTGCTACCGTTGATAGTGTTGCCAATTTATCAAATGGCTTAATTATGATTTTTGTTAGGATGCGGATATATAAAACTCCAAAATTTTATTAATTGAACCTAATTGATAAAAATATTCTAATAATTTTTAAAATGAATTTATTTTTACTAAACTAACCACACAAACACCCTATTTTACTCTCATATAATATAATAAATAATATAAAATAAAATAAACAAAATATTAATAAAATAAAAGTAAAATAAAAGGGGAAAGAAAAAGGAAAGTATAGAGAGAGAGAAAACAAGCAGAAGAAAGTTGAAGAAAAACGCAAAAGAAGAACATGAAGGAAAAGAGGGAAGAAAAATTTGATTGGAAATCAAACTTCCCCAACAAAATGGTTTGAACATTTTCTCTCTACAAAGGCAATATTAAGATAAATAACATCAGGTATGATCTTTTTTATTTTTTTTCCATTTATGTTCTAAGTTTTTTTTCTAAAACCGACTGTCCAGTCAAACCCGAAACCACCACCACCTGGCACCATCGTCCTCAAACGAAACCCAAGCCAAATCCGGTTGCTCTGGATTCCAGTCACCATCTCTTGCGGAACCTGAACTAGCTTTCCGGCAGCCACCAAATCCCTCAAAACCAAACCACCACTGCCGTCCACACATACGAGCCTAAGGTCGTGCCTCACCGCCGTGCCACCAACGGACGGTCGCCCCGCCATCATGTGCAACGCCTTCCCTGCCGAACCATCTCCGCCACCCCATCATCGTCGCCTGCTAAATGCCACCCCAAAAACCTAGCCAGTATCTTCCTCGCCGCCGCGCCACTTTCGACTGTCGTTATCAATGCCGCCACTTTTGATATGGAGAGCCGCCGGCCGCTGTTGCTTCACCAACCATCAAAGCGTGTCTTAGCCGGAGGGCCGTTAGATGCTGCCATGTTTGTCCAGCCTTCGGAGACATCAAGTTAGAAGGAGTTCGGCCGATCAATTTGAGAAATATTTTCGTCGGGCTGTCGACGAAGGAGAGGGTTTTGGTCGGTCAATTGATCTCTGAAACTGAAGCAGAAGGGGGTTAACGATGGGACATACACACACACACACATATATATATATATATATATATATATATATAATATGTATATATAATTGCATAAATTTTATTTTTTCAAATTTAATTATATATCGTGTTAAGATTATTTTAATCTTTTCATTTATGACTATTTTTGTCTAAAGTATTTTGGGGTCAACTAATAATATCTTGGAGTGCATATATCCGCGCCCTTTTTGTTATTAAGTGGTTATTATTTATGTAAATTCGTAGGCCTATGGGTGTTATGAATAAGTATCAATAAAATGATGTTAAGTTCAGTGTTAAAACATCAAAACTAACACCAAACAATTTATATATAAATAAACAACAGAATAATAGATATAAACGAACACAAAAAATTAAATTTCGTTCGTAAACAAACTTGCTTACGAACTGGGTATACAAACCCAAAAACTATATTACTTTAACTTGTTCAAGATCAAATACAAAGATACAAAGTAATATATGAAAAACACTAGTATCAGCACTTATTACTAAAATACTTGTGGCGACGCTTGTGATAATCCTCTCTGTTGGTTACGCAAATTCGAAGATGTATGTGTTTTGAATCGTTGCTTCAAGTCTTTTACGTGCTCGTGTTCTTCTTGCTCTTGCGTCCTTACTGCATCTTCGTTCTCACTCAAGTTGTGTTTGTCTTGCGTCTTCTTCTTGTCTTAAAAAGACAAGACTCTTATTCTTAGTAAACAAGTAAATAAGTCCTGGACATAATTTAGGAAACTAAATAAATTTCTACACACAATCTAAGAATTAAATATAGAGTCCTAATATATTTTGAGTACAAGAAAGGCAAATAACTAAAAAGAAAAAATAAGGAGAAAATTGCCAAGAATAAAATTCTTGGCAATTCCCTAGGTGGGAATTTTAGAAACCGCTATTTTACATTATATATGATGCTAATTTAAATAATGCAAATTTATATGTGATTAGGCATACATATTGTCTTCTTCTCCTCTTGTAGCGTTTGGTCGTCTCCACCTTTTGACTTGATTCAGGCATTTGTTGAACAAGCTTGTATCCAAATCCATATTTCGAAGAATCCGTGATACTTAATTCCATAATTTCATCAAGCTTAGCCTTGCCCTTGTTGAGGTTTGTGAGGGTTTCTTGGACCTTCTTCAAATCCGTCTTCACGCATTCTGTTTCAGCATCCTTTTTGGTGAGTGACGACTCCAATCGAACAATTATATTTAGTTGATTATCCTTTTCGTGAGTCAGTTTGTCCACCTTGATCATTAGAGACTTGATTTTAAGCACCTGATTACTCCAGTTCCCAAACAATTCATCATATTCGATTTTCACCTTCTCGTATTCATAAAGTGGTCCCTCAACTTCTGATTCAAACACTTCTTCCTCAAAGTATCCATAGCATCCTACGAAAATAAGGATCGATATACTTAGTACGTAGAGTAACCTGCTCTAGATACCAATTGTAAATTCGTAGGACTTATGGTTGTTGAAATAAGTATCAGTAAAATGATGTTAAGTTTAGTGATACAACACTGGAACTAACATCAAACAATTTCAGAGTTCTAAATAACGAAATAAAAGCAGATGTTAAGAATGGTGTTAAAACACCAATAGTAACATCAAACAGGTTATATAAAAACATGCAGCGTAATAATAAATATGAAAGAACACAACAATTTAAATTTCGTTCATAAGTAAAAGTACTTACGAACTTGGGTATTTAAACCCGAAAACTATATTACTTTTAAATCGTTCAAGATCAAATACATATATAAAGTAATATATGAAAACTCTAGTAATAGCACTTGATACTAAAATACTTGCAGCCAAGCTTATGATGATCTTCTCTACTGGTTACGCAACTTCAAAGATCTTCGGTTTAGAATTATGGCTTCAAGTCCTTCTTCTGCTCGTGTTCTTCTTGCTTTGCGTCGTGTTCTTCTTGCTGCGTTCTCTCTTAAAAATCCGTGCAAGTCTTACGTCTTCTACTTGTCTTAAATAGACAAGACTATGTTGTGGATTCAACTTAATAGCAATTGTATTTATTCTTTGGTAATTTTTGGAGCTAATTTTCTATAATAGAATAGAGAAAAGTGGGAGGAGATAGATAGAAACCTGGGAAGAAAGGTAGGATAAATGACTGTAATTTCTTATCCATTTTCTTTTTCTCAGCATGGCTTAATACACCCAAAAGGGGGGACCAAAACCATCGCCCCTTGATCCGCAAAGCAAGGAAACTAACCAAATAAAAATAATACACTTGTAAACTTAAAAACACATAATTAAAAAGGTCATGAAAGACACTAATTGATTAAATGGATAATTGTTTAATTGCTGCCCAAAACGCCTACTGGGCCGGCCCAATATTTGCGCTTAATCCTTTGCCCGCTCCAGCAACTTGGTTCGGCCTGCATTCTTTCATAAGAAACCCAACATCCATCTCATCTACATCATTTTCCACCCTTCCAAACCCTAAATTTCCCTCCTGCGACTCCAGTTTGCCTGAAACCATGACAATACCCCTCCCATTCTGAGATCCTAGTCCTAAAGGATCGAAAGCTGAGAACTTTTTCCTCAAGAACAGCTCATCCTCCCAAGTTGAGTCTTCCTTTTCTCCACCACTCCATTTAATTAAGGATTGTTGTACCTCATTTCTCTTTCGGCGCACTAACCGTTGACCAATTGATTCCTCAGGACGGAGTATGAAGTTGCCGTCCTCATTCACTGGCAGTAGAGCTGAGCTTGGTGAAGGGTGAATCGTGGGGCTGAGTTTCTTCTTCAATAGCGACACATGGAACACAGGGTGGATGCGCGCGTGCTCAGGTAGATCCAAACGGTAAGCTACTGCTCCGATTCTCTCTATAATTTGAAATGGTCCATAATATTTTGCTGAAAGTTTCAAGCTTTTCCGAATTGCAACTGAGTTTTGCCTAAGTGGCTGTAGTTTCAAATACACCCAATCTCCAATTTCAAAATTTCTCTCCTTCCTCCCTTTATCTGCAAACTCTTTCATGCGGTGTTGAGCCTCCTTGAAATTTTGTTTAAGATCATGTGTCAATTGTTGCCTTTTTTGCATGAATTCTGATGTGTTTTGGTTTTGGGTATTAATGTGTGTCTCCAAAAAGGTAGAAGTAGGTTGGTATCCATAGAGGGCCTGGAAAGGTGTAGTTTTAAAGCTGGTGTGATAATTGGTGTTATACCAATATTCAGCCAAAGGTAGCCATTTGGTCCAGGTATTAGGGTTCTGGTGGACCATACACTTGAGGTAATTTTCTAGACATTGGTTCAACCTCTCAGTTTGCCCATCTGATTGTGTATGGTAAGCTGATGTGAAATCCAATTGAGTACCCATACCTTTGTACAACTCCTTCCAAAAGGAGCTGGTGAAAACTTTGTCCCTGTCTGTAACAATGTGTAAAGGTTGACCATGCAGCCTATAGATAGAGTCTAAGAACAGCTTAGCCACAGATGATGATGTGAAAGGGTGTGATAGGGCCATGAAGTTTCCATTTTTGGTGAGCCTGTCCACCACAACTAGGATTACATCCTTACCCACTGACTTAGGGAGTCCCTCTATGAAGTCCACAGATATATGTGTCCAGGCTTAGTGAGAAATAGGTAAGGGTTGCAGTAGGCCTGAGTAGTGACCTCCCTCAGACTTACTTCTTGCACACACATCACACTGCTTAACCCATGATTCAACCTCCTTCTTCATCAAAGGCCAGTAAAAAATCCTTCCCAGTCTCTTATATGTTCCTTGAATCCCAGAATGCCCACCATAGGGAGAGTTATGCATTTCTGTGAGAATGGTAGCTCTTAGCAATGTGTGATTTCCCACCCCTATCTTTCCCTTATAACTAATAATCCCTCCCTATAACACAAACTCTGGGTAGGAAAGGGGGTCCATAGATTTTGCAGTCAAGATTTTGGTAAAGTAGGGGTCACTCTCATAGCTGTAAATAACTTGCTGTATCCAGGAGGGTGTGACAGTTGTTAAGCCATAATTAATCTCCCCTTGGGGTTCCTTCCTGGAGAGTGCATCTACTACTCTATTTTCTGCTCCTTTTTTATACTGTATTTCATAGTCAAACCCTAGCAACTTGTTCACCCACTTTTGTTGCATAGGGTTCAAGATCCTCTGATCCAACAAGTGCTTGAGAGCCTGTTGATCAGTTCTTATGATAGACTTGTAGCCCTGCAAATAGTGTCACCATTTCTGAATTGCCATCAGGACAGCAATGAACTCCTTCTCATATATGGAGAGTCCCTGATTCTTCATGCTCAGATCCTTACTCATGTAAGCTATAGGACTCCCTTCCTGCATTAACACTGCCCCTAGTCCCTTGCCACTTGCATCTGTCTCTACTATGAATGGTTTTGAAAAATCAGGTAGTGCTAGCACTGGGGTTGTCACCATGGCCCTCTTTAGGGTGCAGAAGGCTGATTCAGCCTCTTCAGTCCATTGGAACCCTCCTTTCTTCAATAGATTGGTGAGAGGTTTGCTAATCAATCCGTACCCTTGCACAAACCTCCTGTAATATCCAGCGAGTCCTAGGAAAGCTCTAAGCTGCTTGATATTCTTATGGCTAGGCCATTCCATCATGCTGCTTATCTTAGTAAGATCAGTGGCTACACTTGCCTTAGAAATTATGTGCCCTAAATACTCAACTTGCCTCTGCCCAAATTGGCACTTGCTCCTTTTAGCATATAGGGAGTACTTCCTTAGCAATAGTAGTACCTCTCTCACATCCTTGACATGGTCTTCCTATGACTTGCTGTAGATAAGTATATCATCAAAGAAAACTAATACTGATTTCCTAAACATAGGCTGAAAAACCTGATTCATTAGGGATTGGAAGGTGGCTGGAGCATTGCACAAGCCAAAAGGCATAACTAGGAACTCATACTGACCATTATGGGTATTAAAAGCAGTTAGATATCTGTCTTTAGGATTCATCAAAATTTAGAAGTATCCAAGCCTCAAATCAATTTTTGAAAAGTATTCAGCCTCATGTAGCTCATCGAATAGCTCATCAATGATGGTAATAGAGTAACTGTGTTTGACTATTAGGTTGTTTAGATACCTATATTCCACACATAACCTCCATGTTGCATCTTTCGTTTTAACCAGCAAAACTAGTGAAGCAAAAGGGCCACTACTGTCCTATATGACTCCAGTGTCCAATAGTTCCTGCACAATTCTCTCAATCTCTTTCTTTTGACTGTGGGACACCCTGTAGGGAAATTGATGCTTAGGTTGACTTCCTTCCTTAAGCACAATCTGATGTTCTACCCCTCTGATAGGAGGTACCCCTTTAGGTTCCTCAAACACATCCTGGAATTCTATTAGCAACTCCTCCATCTTTTCACCTATGATCACTCCATTAGGCTTGGCTTTGATCCAATATAACTCCTCAACCTCTCCAGGTATCTCTTGGTGAATCATCTTGAAAAGGGTAGGTCCATAGATTAGTTGACATTCTGTTGGTGTAGCTAAGGCCTGGATTTTAACTCTTTTCCCCATAAGTGTGACAGTAACCAATCTCCTCCTAGGATCAGGTCACAATCCTCATTAGCTAACACCCTAGGTGAAAAGACAAAAGGGTGACCTTCCATCCTCCACTTGAACCCCTTAACCCTATTAGAACTAATCATTCTTTGTCCATTGGCCACCTTGACCAGTATTGACTTAGCCTCTGTTAATATGCACCCGAATCTTTTTGAAGTTTCTTCTTGAATGAAACTCAATGTGCTCCCTGTGTCAATGAGTATATGCAGCTTTTGCCCTTCAACTGTTCCGTTTAATCTCATGGTAGTGACTCCTCCCTCTCCTGATAGGGAGTTTAAGGCCATCTGGACCTCCTCCATGGAACTCTGATCTTCAGCTTCTGACAATCCTTCATTGTTGTGATTTGGCTCCTCCTCCTCTGTCAAAAGCATGTAGGAAACCCTATTTTTACATTTATGACCATTGGAAAATGGTTCATCACAGTTGTAGAACAGCCCTCTCTCTCTCCTGCTGGCCATCTCTGAGGCTGTAAGTAGCTTGAATTGTGGTCTGTTACTAGCCTAGAATGGTTTGGGGGTAGTGCTCAATTCATTTCTCTTAGGGTTGAACGGTGAGACTGGTTTTTATGATGTTTTGATCCTCTTAGCCAAAGCTTCTAAGGTGTGCAACTGTCTCTGACCAAGCTTAATAGCTTGTTGGAGAGTAGTAGGCTCAAACATACCCATGAATGATTGCATCTCCTCACTCAACCCACTAATAAAGCTAGCAACAAAATACTCTTCAGTGTAAACCCCCTTGTTTAGAAGCAACATACATGCCTTTAATTCTTCAAATTTCTCCACATAATCCACATAAGACTGGGTATGTTTTAGTTTGTTAAATTCTGCAATAATCTTTGATTCTTTCAATTCCTCAAACCTGGCTGAAGTTACTTCTAAAAACTGGGACCAAGTGATGTCTAGTTGTCTGGTGGAAAAATGCTGATACCACAAGGCAGCCTTGCCCTCAAAATGCATAGAAGCTAGGATAACTTTCTGTGGGTCAGGTATATTAGGAATTAACCTGAAATAGATCTGGCACTTTAAGATCCATGCTCTGGGGTGAGAGCCATCAAATCTGGAAAAATCCAGTATAAGGAGTGGGATGATGATGTGGGTAAGAGGTTGATCTTGAATCATCCTCTCTGAGCTGGACTACTGTTTGGAATTACCCATAGGGGGTGACCATCCATGGTTAGGTTCACCCAGTATTGATCCTTCTTCAGCCTGTCTGGGTCCTTTATCCAGGTTCAAAAGTTGTAATTAAATTGAAGCTAGGGTTTGGGCTAGATGATCAAATTTACCCATCATCTCTGTGTTTATACCTGTAATTTTTTCCTGCAATTTTAACTCAGATGCTTCCCTTTTTGCAGCTTCAGTTTGGAGGATTTGGTCCAGCCGTTTCTGGGCCTCTTGCAAGTCCTTGAACCTGGTAATTTCAGCCATCTCGAAGGAACGGAGGCTCTGAATACCAAATGTTGGGGATTCAGCTTAATAGCAGTTATATTTATCATTTTGTAATTTTTGGAGCTAATTTTCTGTAATAGAATAGAGAAAACTGGGAGGAGATAGATAGAAACTTGGGAAGAAAGGTAGGAATAAATGACTGTAATTTGAATTTCTTATCCATTTTCTTTTCTTAGCATGGCTTAATACACCCAAAAGGGGGGACCAAACCATCGCCCCTTGATCCGCAAAGCAAGGAAACTAACCCAATAAAAATATTACACTTGTAAACTTAAAAACACATAATTAAAAAGGTCGTGAAAGACACTAATTGATTAAATGGATAATTGTTTAATTGCTACCCGAAACACCTACTAGGCCGGCCCAATATTTGCGCTTAATCCTTTGCCCGCTCCAGCAACTTGGTTCGGCCCGCATTCTTTCATAGAAAACCCGACATCCATCTCGTCTAAATCATTTTCCCCCTTCCAAACCCTAAATTCCCGTCCTGCGACTCCAGTTCGCCTGAAACCATGACAGACTACTACTTGGTAAATAAATTTCAAACATAATCTAGGAAGCTAAATAAAGTCCTAGACTCAAACTATAAAATAAATCTAGAGTCTTAATTTATTTTGAGCCCAAGAAAGGCAAACAACTAAAAAAGAAAATATTGTTAAGAATGATAAACTGGGAGATGATACTGAACCGCCAAGGAGAAAAGGCGGAGAGTGAATGAGCTTGCAAAGTTGAAAATATGAAAAGTGAGGAAGAATGAGAGGACAGCGGGAATAAAAGAAAGGGGATAATTTAAAAAAATGGAAATCGAGTAAAAAACGGGATCTTGTTGGGATTCTCACATTTAATGCCTGTCAGATGAACAGTGCCCTAGGTGATGAGGTGGAACGCCAACCGTTGCTGGGTAGGGTAAACGCCGCTGACCTATCAGTTCTACAGTACTCGAAGAGACGTGCAGATATGGTAACCGTTTCTGGATATGGACTGTCACCAATAGTGCAAATGATTAGGCCGGGTCAAACGACGGATTTTTCGGGATTCATACAGATGCAGAAAGTTGGAAAGATGTGTGGAACCCTACCTACTCCTAAAAAAAACCCTAAAGTTTTACAGTTCTACCCCAACCATTTCTGGGGGGGGGGGGGGGGGCGATTTGATATGGCCTCAACAGACAGACTTGGGTTGGGGTAGACCTGATCTAGGATCACTAAGGAGGTGTTTAATGGCCTGACTTGTTTTACCCCCGTGGGATCCTGAGCTGACTTTCTCGAGGAGGTCAGGAAAATAGATGGAGATAAGGAAAGAATTACCCTAGCTCGGGATAATCCTGATCTGACCTCTTTTCTCGGGTGAGATTATGGTAAAAAGGATTAGAGTCATGAAAAACATCCTGACCTGATTCAAATCCACTAAGAAGGATTATATGAGGCCAGGCTTATGGGAGACCAGGCGCTCTGCCTTCCCAGAAGGGAACAGGTGGGACCACTTGTCGTGGTTATTTGCACAACGGCCCGAGATTCGTGGCCTTTATTTTCGAGACCCCGGAAGGGGTCCCCACTGGGGAAAATTATAAATAGCTCAGCCCCAAGGCTGAGAGAGGTATGAAATTGTTGTGCATTCCTTTCACTGCTCACTGAAATATATCACACGCTTAACTGACTTAAGCATCGAAGAGGTTTCCATCGGAAATCCTCCGGTGGTCCTTTCTAACGTGTTTGTGGGTTCAGGTCAGGCATATTTTTCAGGAATATTGGAGGTATATATTAATTTGGTATAATTATTTTCTGGGTGAAACAATTGGCGCCATCTATGGGAAAATCAAAGCTAAGACGTGAGATAAGACATGGCTTCAGATGGATTCCGACAAAATTTGGTGGCGGAGTTGGGTGGCACGCCAAGTTCTGCCACTCCGATGGGTGCACCAAACACGACAGGGTCGTCAGTAATAGATCCATCGACAGCAGCACGGCCAGGTGCAGCACAACCTCCCCCTAGTGGGTTCGCGCAAGGTGATGGAGGGTTGCTGAATGATACCTTTCTTAGACAACTATCTGACCTCATCGGTAAAGCCGTAGAAGTGGCTGTGGATAGGAAGTTCGCAGAGTTCTCAACTCCCCCATCCAAAACACCCCCATCCCAGACAGTCCTGCCACCGGAGACGGAACCACCGTGCGCCCAGCGCCTGGTCCAGACTCCTCTCAAGGAGGAGGAAGAGAACTTTTCCGCTTCTGAAAGTGAGACATCGAGCCAAACAAACCCGGACCTTATTGAATAAATGCAAAATCTGCAAAAAGAGGTCAGGGAGTTTAAAATAAAGATGGCGAGCACAGATGTGATGCCGGCACAGAGGGGTACGCCGTTCACGGAGGCGGTTATGTGCGATGACGTACCACCCTCTTACAGATCTATGGGCTTTGAATACAACGGGACAACAGACCTGTGGGATCATCTGAGCCGATTTGAGATCGCGACGACTTTGCACAAATTCTCAGACGCGGTCATGTGCCGAGTCTTCCCAATGAACTTTACAAAATCAGCCCGGTTCTTGTTCAGCCAGTTGCCGCTGCGCTCTATCAGAAATTTTGACGAGTTCAGCTCGGCATTCCTACATCAGTTTACCAGCTGTCGGAAGTATCAGAAAATGCCACTGGAATTACTCAGCCTGAAACAGAATTAAAATGAAAGCCTACGCACATACATCAACCGATCCACAAATTCAAAACTTGAGGTGCCATCAACTTCTGAGGAGCTCTTGGTTAACGCATTTGCGCAGAGGCTCAGGAGAGGAGAATCTTTCAGTCGCTGGTCGTAAATCCAGAGCTGAAACTAGGAGAGCTCTTGGAGCGAGTAGAGAAGTACATTCACCTGGAGGAAGCCTTGAAGATCAAGGAAGAGGAGAGAAGAAAAGGGACAGACCTGATAGGGAGGAAAGGGTACCAAGGAAAAAGCCCAGTCCAGATCTGGAAGGGGGACGGCCTCGTTTTGACAGATACACACCCCTGGCAACACCTCAGGAGAAATCTTGCAAGCAATAGAACGACACTTTGATCTCAAATGGCCTAAAATTTACTCTCAAAAACTGCGGAAAGAAAGATATGACCGATTCTGCAGATACCATAGCAAATATGGCCATGACACAGATCAGTGCACTCATCTGAAGGATGAACTAGAGAGAATGGTGCAGGACGGGCACCTCAAATAGTATGTGCAGATGAGAAGAGAGGAGCCCAGGTCTGACTTATACAGGCCCAATAGGCCTCAAGGGAACAAGCATGAACAAGATAACGGATGAAACAGTGGGAGGCGAAGTGACCAAGCCCAGGTCATACGAGGGGAAATCCTAATGATCACAGGAGGTGAGTGCGATGAGCATTCTAAACGAACTCAAAATAGCTATGTCCGAGCTGCAAAGGACCTGGTCAGGAAATCACTAGAGGTTGGTCAGATAACCCCAAGACAAAGCATATGTTTCGGATCAGAGGATGAGAATGACATCTTGGCTCCTCACATGGATGCCCTGGTCAAAACAGCCACTATTGCAAATTATAATGTGCGATGGGTATTTGTGGACACAGGGAGCTCGGCTGATATCCTATTCTATGACTGCTATCGAAAGTTAAAACCTGATGTCGAAATGGAAGAGGTGACGACCTCGTTAGTTGGATTTGCAGGAGGAGCTTTGAAGCCTTTAGGGGCAGTGAGGCTTTTTGGTAACATTAGGGGAAGAACCGTATAGGTTAACTAAGACAGTGCGATTCCTGGTAGTGGATGAACCATCTTCATACAATGTTATGCTGGGATGACCATCCCTGAGCCAATTCCAGGCGGTGATCTCGGTGTACTGTATGAAGTTGAAGTTCCCTGCTCAGGAAGGAATAGGGGAGGTTAAGGGTGATCAGTATTCATCCAGACAAGCGTAGGTCAAGTGCATCCGACGTAATAAAGAGGAAAGACAAAATAAGAGAGCCAGAACGGTGAACACGAAGCTAGAGCTGGCCCAGCGAGAGGAGGGTTTGATGATGGTAAAGGTGGTCCCAGGGGATGATAGTAGAGTTGTGAGAGTGGGAACGACCCTGAGTCTAGAAATTCTGATAGACCTGGTCCAATTTCTGAGAACCAATGCTGATGTTTTTGCTTGGTCTCCTCAATATCTGGTGGGGATAGACCTGGAAATCGTCAAACACTGCCTCAATATCAACCCTGGAGAAAGGCCAGTTAAACAGAGGAAGCGTAACTTTGGCCCTGAGAAGGAGGCAATCATCGAAGCTGAAGTCGAAAAATTGTTGAAAGCTAAGCACATTCAAGAAATACAATTCCCTGAGTGGCTTTCCGATGCGGTATTAGTCCCCAAAACCTTGGAAGATTGGTGTATGTGTATAGATTTTTGGGACCTCAATCGTGCCTACCCTAAGGACCATTACCCATTGCCAAGGATAGACCAGCTGGTTGAATCCACATCTGGTTGTGAGCTATTGAGCATGATGGAATGCCTCACAAGGGTACCATCAGATCAGGTTAACTGAGGAGGACTAGAAGCGGGTCAGTTTTATAACCCCAAATGGGACCTATTGCTATGTGGTCATGCCATTTGGGCTCAAGAATTCAGGCACCACATATCAGCGATTGGTGGATAAGATGTTTAAAGCTCAGTTGGGAATGAACATGGTGGGATACGTCGATGACATGTTAGTCAAAAGCGTGAAGGCAACCTCGCATGTGGATGACCTAAGGGAAACCTTTGACACCTTGAGAAGATACAGGATGAAGCTCAACCCCAAAAAGTGCACATTTGGGGTAAGAGCTAGTAAATTCCTGGGGTATATGGTCACATAAAATGGAATCGAGGCCAACCCAGAGAAGGTAAGAGCCATCATGGACATGCAGGCCCCAAGGAATGTCAAAGAGATGCAGTGCCTGGCGGGCCGAATTAATGCTCTGAGCAGGTTAGTCTCGCGCTCAGCTGAAAAATGCCTACCATTCTTTCAGTCTTTGCGTAAAAAAGCTGGGTTTCATTGGAATGAAGAGTGTCAGGAGGTGTTCCGAATGTTGAAGGAGCACCTGGCTAGCATGTCGCTGCTCACTAAGCCAGTTTAGAGCGAACCTTTAATCCTATCCTATAGTTTTCTGTTGGGCAGCAGGCTGTAAGCTCTATCTTGCTCAGAGTGGAAGGCAAAATGCAGAGGCTGGTATATTATTGGAGTAAAGTGTTGCATGATGCTGAAGTCCAATATGTGGAGGTGGAGCGAGCAATGCCAGCCCTGTTTGGGACACGCACATAAGTTGCGCCCTTATTTTCTCTCACACAGCATAGTAGTGTGGACCAACCTGCCATTGAAAGCCATTATGGATAAGCCGGAGGCCTCAGGACGACTGGTTAAATGGATAATTGAACTTAATAAGTTTGATGTTACTTTTGAAGCAAGGACAACCATTATAGCCCAGGCGCTGGCTGATTTTATGCAAGAAATGACCAGCTCTACTGAGGACAAGAAGGAATGGATAATTTATACAGATGGTTCGGTAGGAAGCCTAGGCTGTGGTGCGGGTATAGTGTTGACTAACCCGACGGGTGTCACCACTGAGTATTCAGTACGGATGAACTATCCTTTGTCTAACAACGCGGCAGAGTATGAACTCTCTTGAGGGGAATTCAGATGGCGAAGGATTTGGGGGCAGAGCAGGTATGCGCAAGAGTGGATTCGCAGCTTGTATGTAGGCAGATAAATGGAGAATTTGAGACAAGAGATGAGCATATGAAAAAATACCTAGCCCAATTTAGGTAGTTAGCTAGTGCCATGGGGACTCTAACTGTCCTCCAAATCCCCAGAGAAGAAAACACGAGAGTGGATTACTTGGCTAATCCAGTTCACCAGTGGATTGTCGGGAAAGAATGATCACTCTGTTAATGGAAGATTAGAAATTCGGAGAGGAGAAAGTGTTCTCAGTGGAGAAAGATTGGCGCTCTCCTATCAAAGCATATCTGGAGAAAGGAGAGCTACCGGAGAATAGGAGAGAAGCAATGAAATTAAGGACCAGGTCGTCCCAGTTTTGCTTGATTAAAGGAGAACTGTTTCGAAGGGGGTTTGGGTAGCCCCTTTTACGGTACCTAAGCTCAGAGAAGGGCACCCATGTCCTTAAAGAAGTCCATGAAGGATGCTGTGGAAATCACATGGGTGACAGAGCATTGTCAAGCAAGATCTTGAAAGCGGGCTACTTTTGGCCACAACCAAGGAAGGAAGCAGAGGATTTTGTCCGGACTTACGACAAATGTCAAAAGAACTCACCCTTGATACACAGGCCTGCGGAGGAGCTCATGATAATGAGCTATCCTTGCCCGTTTGCCAAATGGGGGATAGGCCTGGTAGGACCCTTCCCCACAGCCCCCGCCCAAAAGAAGTTCCTGATTGTGGCCATCGATTATTTCAGGAAATGGGTGGAAGCTGAAGCTTTGGAAAAAATCACAGAGGATGCGGTAATGGGATTTTTGTGGAAAAACATAGTCTATCAATTTGGCATCCCTAGGATTTTAGTTTCAGATAATGGCACTCAGTTCATGGGAGCCAGAATTAGAGCTTGGTGTGCTCAGATGAAAATTGATCAACATTTCACATCTGTTTATCATTCGCAAGCCAATGGACAAGTTGAAGTGACCAATCGCATCCTCCTACAAGGAATCAAAGCTCGTTTGGAAAGAATGGGAGGCAAGTGGGTTGAAGAGCTCAGTTCAATCCTGTGGGCGTACAAGACTAATCCCATAGACAGCACTGGAGAAACGCCATTTAGTCTGGTTTATGGCATGGATGTTTTGGTCCCCACGGAGATATGTATGGAAACCCATAGAGTTCAAAACTTTGATGAGAAGCAAAATGAGCTATTGATTTAGGATGACTTGGACTTGGTTGAGGAAAATAGGGAAAGAGCTGCTGTCAGAATGGAACACATTAAGGGGCGAGTCAAAGCAGCCTATGATAAGTCTGTGATCAAAAGGCATTTAAAGGTGGGAGATTTAGTTCTTCGCAGATATGATTTAGGGAAGGCAAAAGGAAAGCTGGATGCTACCTCGCAAGGGCCTTTTAAAGTTACAAAAATCCTGCAGGGTGGAGCGTATGAACTGGAACAGTTAGATGGGATTAAGCTACCGCGAGCCTGGAACATAACTAACCTGCGAAAATATTATGTATGAAAAAATAACCAAATATTTATAACAATCCTGTTTCATATGTCTTTGATTTGTTCATATTTTAACGCCAGGATTGGATAAGGGCGACTGCCCATAAGATTCCTGACCTGATTGTCAGTATTTTAACGCCAGGATTGGTTAAGGGCGGATGCCCATAAAATGCCTGACCTGATTGTCAGTATTTTAATGCCACGATTGGCTAAGGTCGGATGCCCATAAAATTCCTGACCTGATAGTCAATTTCAACGCCAGAATTGGCTAAGGGCGGATGCCCATAAAATGCCTGACCTGATAGTCAGTTTCAACGCCAGAATTGGCTAAGGGCGAATGCCCATAAAATGCTTGACCTGATAGTCAGTTTCAACGCCAGAATTGGCTAAGGACGGATGCCCATAAAATGCCTGACCTGATAGTCAGTATTTCAACACCAGAATTGGCTAAGGACGGATGCCCATGAAATTCCTAACCTGATTTTCAGTATTTTAACGCCAGGATTGGCTAAGGGCGGATGCCCATGAAATTCCTGACCTGATTGTTAGTATTTTAACGCCAAATTGGCTAAGGGCATATGCCCATGAAATTCCTGATCTGATTGTCAGTATCTTAACGCCAGGATTGGCTAAGGGCGGATACCCATGAAATTCCTGACCTGATTGTCAGTATTTTAACGCCAGGACTGGCTAAGGGCGGATGCCCATCCCCACCTGATTCTCATTATTTTAATTCCAAGACTGACTAGGGACGGAGGCCATAACTTGCTTGGTCTGGTTGAACAAACAAAGCAAGAATTAGCTAAAAATCGACCAAAGAGAAAAGATTCTTAACATCCATCACAAAATTCTGGAAATACATTAAAGAGAAATGCATACGCCTTTTATAGGAAAATGGGAAATTGGCAAGTTTGATTACAAGTGGAACAAGCAAAAAAATAAAATTAAAAAGAAAAGCCCAGAAATTCAACCATGAGAAGCAGGAGCCATCCCGCCAGAAGCTAGATACCGGCGCACATGCCATAGCTCACGCTCCATTTCATGAAAGCGTTGGCGGTACCTGTCAGCTCGCTCGGAAATAGCATGAGCTTCGCCGGTAGCGATTGTCAGTCGGCTTACCGATTCCGTTAGATCAGCTTTTTCCTCCTCCAGTTGGCGATTTAGCTGGAGAAGTTCAACCCACTCTTGTTTGTAGTGGCGTTTTTGCTGCCTTTTCCTCTCGAGGAGCTGACACATGTGGGAGATTTTCTCCCGGAGACCTAGTAGCTTATCGGTGAGTTTGAAATTCTCAAAAAATAGAGAGAGGTTTTTTGGCCTTACAGTATCAAGCTCCTCAAGCAAGGAAGGAGAAGCCATGAGAAAATTGAAAGACACAAATTGTAAATGCGTGTATATAAGAAAAGAGGGGAACGTGCCATTATGAATAAAAGTACTAGGGTTTTCATGGAACCAGGAAACCCTAAAATCAAAAGTCGCTACATGACAAATTCATTTCATAGACAAGAGATGCATAGAAAAACAGATCAGCCACACAGGCCAGAATTAAACAGATCTTTTGAAAAAAAAAAAGAAGGGCAATCCTAGCAGAGCTAAGCCTAAATCCCGGCATCTGACTCCTCCGCGAGCTGCTCCACAGCTTCCTCCGCCAAAGCACCAGGAGAGGCCCCTCCCGGCAGCTGACCCAGACTGGCGAAGGTTGGAGAGGGAGTAGAAGTGGTTAAGGCGAGGGCCAGGTTCGGATCTGGCTGAGCTGTTTCTGGAGAAGTTAGGGGAGCATGGAAAGCCGCAAAAATGTGCCCAGCAAACTTGTCGGTGTCTATCCCATGTAGACGGCCTTGCTCAGGAGAGTAGAAAAAAGATGTGGGCTCAGGTGGCTGTTTCAATGTCTCAGCACGGTCAAAAGGAAGAGTGGGCTTCTCCTGGGCCCATTTCGTTTGAGAATCCAAGGCAAGGTGGTAGTACACCTCCGCCTCAGGAGCCAGTAAGTGTTAAAGCTGCCCTGAGCCACGGAAAGTGCGCTAGGTAACTTCCTGGGTAATTTGGATCAACCTTAACCATTCCTCGGAGTTGAAGAACTCCATTTTCCATGCTTCATGCGCCCGAGCCACTGTCTCGTCCGCCAGGCTCCTCGCTTCGGCCAAAGCTTCATCCCTTTCCTCGGCCCGAGCCATCTCCACCACTTTATGCTCTTCTTTCCTTACTTCCTCTATCTCTTGATCCACCTTCTTCAGCTTGGTACCCCTCTCCTTGCACATGTCATGCAGTCTTTTCTCTTTTTTCTCGAAATCTCTAATGCTCCTTTGCCAGGCCAGCATTCACCAGGGCCCCCTAGCCCTGGCAACCAAAATGGACCTTTTGGACGCCGCCTAAAAGAAAAAGGAGACTTAGAAAAATAGAATGGAAAGTGAAAAGGGGAAGTAGTTGAAGAGTGACTTACCCTCGCCTCGTCTGTCATGATCACAGGCTCAGAAATGGTGAAAAGGGGCCAAGGATTGGGGAAGAACCCTAATTTTGGAGAGGAAATGAAGAAGGGTAAAAAAATGCGATCTTAGACTCAATTCGATAAACCAACAGAAATAAAAAAGAACGGAGCAGGTAAGGGAGAAGAAACAGTTCGGGGAACGGGTCAAGACAAGATGCTGGGCTGAAGATATTAATTGAGGATGGGCCGCTGGTGTTTGGGCCGTGGATTAATTTAAATTAGGCCCTTATGTAATTCCTTTTAATTTTAGCAAAGTCCATTAGTAGCTATTTAGTGGGTAGCTTGGTAAATTCAATTAAGTTGTCCACACCACATGCAGTATATGTACTCGTGAACAGTGTGGAAGGGAATTAAGCAATTAGTTACACATTTCTCCTGCTCCCTATTTTCTCTCTCCTCTAACCTTCTATCTTCCTTCCCAAATCCTAGATCTCAAACTTCTGGTTCTCATCTACAGAAAATTGCACAATTACAAGAATAAACCCAGCAAATCACCTTAACTATTACAATAACCTAACATTTGGCACCAGAGCAATCGATCCTCGGACATGGCTGAGATTACCCATTTCAAAGACCTCCAAGAAGCTCAGAAAAAGCTGGATCAAATCCTGCAAACTGAAGCCCAAAAAAGGGAGGCATCAAAAATTAAATTGCAGGAATAGATCTCAAAAATCCATTCAGAAACAAGGGCCCAAATCACACACATCAGGACAGATATTATGGAACAGAACCAGAACCTTACCATCAAGTTGGAGCACCTCACTACTGCACTAGCCACCATCCAGATGCAGCTCCTTAATCCAGAGAAAGGAAGAGTTCAGTCTGAAGGAGAATCAATCTTAGGCAGTACATTTTCCACACCTGCAAATGAAAAGGGACACAGTTCAAATACAAGCAACAGGTTTAAACAGCAGATTGAATACTCAGGAACACACAACACACAACCAATGCCCAGAATTGATTTTCCCACTTTGATGGCACACAACCCAGATCATGGATCCTTATATGCAATGGGTATTTCAAACTAGCACCTCCCATGACAGATTCACAAAAGGTCACCTTAGCTGCTATGCATTTTGAAGGTAAAGCAGCTATGTGGTTTCAGAATTTCAGTGGCAATTGAGTGAAATTTTATGGGGACAGTTTTTGGTTATCATCTCAGCTAGGTTTGAACAACTAAAGGAAGCAAAGATAATTGCAGAATTTAACAAGTTGAAACACACAGGTTCTTACATGGATTATGTGGATAAACTTGAGGATCTTAAGGCCTGTATGCTGTTACTCAATCAAAGTTACTCAGAAGATTACTTTGTTGCAAGTTTTATTAGTGGGCTATTTGAAGAGTTACAAGCCTTTGTTACTATGTTTGAGCCTGCAACTCTACAGCAAGCTGTTGACCTGGGAAAGAAACAACTAATTACCTTGGAAGCCATCACCAAGAAGCTGAAGGGAACCCCCAGATTCACAACTTACCCTAACAATAAACCCACAGAGGCTACACCTATAAGAACAGCTTCCACCTACTCCCAAAAGCCCCCAACTAAACTTTTGACCTCAGGTGAGATGGCTGCTAGGAGAGAAATGGGATTGTGCTATAATTGTGATGAAAAATTCATAACTGGCCATAGGTGCAAAAATAGAATCAACTACCTGATAATGACTGAAGAGGAGGAACTCAGCCATTTGCAACATAATGAAGACACAAACCTTGAGACACCAGATATCATAGAGGAAGTGCAAATGTCTGTAAATTCTATCTCAGGTGAGGATGGTATCACTACTATGACGGTTATTGGGCAACAAAAGGAAAACAAGCTTCATATCTTGATTGATTCAGGGAGTACTTTAAGCTTTATTCAAGAGAAGACTGCAGATCAACTGGGCTGTCTCATGAGCTCAGCAAAACCCCTGTTGGTGAGGGTGGCCAATGGAAATAATATGGTGAGTAATAAGTGTTTGGAGAACTTTAAATGGGAAATACAGGGTCAACAGTTTACCTATTCACTAAGGGTCCTACAAAATGAAGGATGTGACCTCATCTTAAAAGGGGATTGGCTCAAGTCCTGCACTCCTATTGAGTTAGACTATGCTAAGATGGTATTCACTGTAACATTAGGGGGAAAAAGAGTGAGGCTTCAGGCCCTGACTTCCACGGCAGAGTGTAGGTTCATTTCAGGTCCATCTCTGTACAAGCTGTTACATGAGGAGCAATGTGCT
This sequence comes from Phtheirospermum japonicum, assembly GCA_014905375.1. NCBI lineage: Eukaryota > Viridiplantae > Streptophyta > Magnoliopsida > Lamiales > Orobanchaceae > Phtheirospermum > Phtheirospermum japonicum. The sequence goes on from BMAC01000120.1 coordinate 279,123, forward strand.
CAAATTGAAGAAGTGTATTGGGTGTCCATGGCTAAAAGAGATCAGGAAAGGAATGAGAATATGGGGTTATTATTGGGAAGGTACAAGGATATCTTTGAAGAACCTAAGGAGCTACCACCAGGGAGAGGCATTGAACATCAGATAAATCTAAAACCTGGAAGTATCCCAAGACATCAGTACCCTTACAGGACAACACATGAGCATAAAGAGGCTATTGAACAGATAGTGAAGGAATTGTTGTAGGCAGGCATTATTCAAGACAACAAGAGTCCTTTTGCATCCCCAGTAATCTTAGTGAAGAAGAAAGATACCACATGGAGGTTGTGTGTTGACTATAGGTATCTAAATGGATTGAATGTGAAACATGATTACCCCATACCAGTTATTGATGAATTGTTGGATGAATTATATGGAGAAAGGTATTTCTCAAAAATTGACCTAAGGAGTGGTTACTTCCAGATATTAATGAAGCCTGAGCACATGTTCTTAACTACCTTCAGCACACACAATGGCCACTATGAATTCTTAGTTATGCCATTTGGGTTGTGTAATGCCCCTGCCACTTTTCAATCATTCATGAATAAGGTCTTTAGAGAACAGCTGAGGAAAACTGTGCTAGTTTTCTTTGATGACATTTTGGTATATAGCAAGAGTTGGGAAGAGCATTTGAGACATCTTGAGGAGTCTTTGCAGCTATTAAGGGAAAATAAATTATATGCTAAGGAAAGCAAATGCAGCTATTAAGGGAAAATAAATTATATGCTAGGGAAAATAAATTATATACTAAGTAAACTTGAGTACTAAGTATACTAAGTATATCCTAAGTATCTGGTCACCCCCCACGCACAGCCTGCAAACTTTACTCATGAATAAGGTCGGAGAACGATTTAAGACAAGATGCTGGGCTGAAGATATTAATTGAGGATGGGCCGCTGGTGTTTGGGCCGTGGATTAATTTAAATTAGGCCCTTATGTAATTCCTTTTAATTTTAGCAAAGTCCATTAGTAGCTATTTAGTGGGTAGCTTGGTAAATACAATTAAGTGGTCCACACCACATGCAGTATATGTACTCGTGAACAGTATGGAAGGGAATTAAGTAATTAGTTACACATTTCTCTTGCTCCCTATTTTCTCTCTCCTCTAACCTTCTATCTTCCTTCCAAAATCCCAGATCTCAAGTTTCTGGTTCTCATCTACAGAAAATTGCATAATTACAAGAATAAACCCAGCAAATCACCCTAACTATTACAATAACCTAACATCGTCCTGGCACAGAGACTCTATGAGGTCCGGGTCTGACAATTTCTCCAAAGTGGCCCTATCTGCACTTGGGAACTGCCCTTGGATGAACTTAACGGCCAAAGGACCAGGTCAGTTCAGAACCGACTTGTTGAACCAAGTGTCATTCGGGGTCATAATCTTAACTCCCGAGCTGGATGCCCCCCGTGCCAGAGCGTGGCCTCTTCACGGGCCGCTCCGTCCTTTCCCCCGACTATGAGGGAACAATGACTTCCACCTCCGGCTCAGGATGGGCCTGAGGAGTCCCTGATCCGCTGGCCTCAGCACGAGAAGGCTCAACTACCAGGGCTCGTTGTTCTGACCCTATGGTTGCGCCCCTTTGGTGGGCAGCCATGATTCTGTGCATCATGTTTTCTGAGGAAGTAGGAGCAGGTTAGCCAAAAATCAGCGTAAAGTACAAGTCAAGCAAAGACATAAAAATTCAGGACTGTTAATGTTCTTTACCAATCTGGGGGGTTAGAGGGCTGTTATCCTCCCGATCATTGAGAAATTTATGGCAGAAGGGATGAGAAGTTGGGAAAGAGGTAAGACGTTTTCATTTAAAATAGAGATTATCCTCTTAAGGCGAGTAGATATGTCTCTTACTGACAGGTGTTGCTGGGCTGGCAATTGCTCAATAGATTGGGGAGGGAAGCCCTAATCCTTTGAACAATGAAAATATTTTTATGCCAGGATTTATTGGAGGAGGGAATGCCGGTGAGGAACCGACTGCCTGTCCTGGCACACAGGTAAAAATAGCCCGGGGGTAGAGCTCTTAACTTGGAAGAGCTGGAAGAAGGTCTGAGCTGTTGGAACTAGGCCAGCATATCGCATAGCCAGATTGTAACTTATGATAATCCTAAAAGAATTGGGAACAAACTGATGAACAGGGATTCTGTACATCCAAGCTATCTCTAGAATCAGGGGGTTCACCGGAAGGCGCAGGACCACCTAAAATTGGTCTACAAAGAAGGTCAAATGGCCCGCCGGTGCCTGATTCACCATTATGCCGCCACGAGGGTTAACCAACTCGAACTCCTCTAGTATCTGATATTTGTACCTCAGATTCTCCACCATGCTATCGCTGAGAATGGAGCAAACATATGGTCGGCCGGGGATATAAGGGGGGGGGGGGGGGGTACTCGAATGATGACGACGACGAAGCCGACACCATTGGAGAAGAAGTGGCAGAATAAGAATCGACGGCGAGAGAATGGGTAGCAGAAAAATCACCAGACGAAGAAGATGAGGACCTCGACATTATGGGAAAAGTAATAAAGGTCGCAGAAAATACCTGGCGATGAAGGTGATCGGAAAATGATAAACTGGGAGATGATACTGAATTGCCAAGGAGAAAAGACAGAGAGCGAATGCGCTTGCAAAGTTGAAAATGTGAAAAGTGAGGAAGAAAGAGAGGACAACGGGAATAAACGAAAGGGGATAATTTCAAAAAATGGAAATCGAGTAAAAAGCGGGATCTTGATGGGATTCCCGCATTTAATGCCTGTCAGATGAATAGTGCCCTAGGTGATGGGCTGGAATGCCAATCGTTGCTGGGTAGGGTAAACGCCACTGACCTGTCAGTAGTCGGAGAGACGTGCAGATATGGTAACCGTTTCTAGATATGGACCGTCACCAATAATGCCAATGATTAGGCAAGGTCAAAAGGCGGATTTTCCGGGAATTGTATAGATGCGAAAAGTTTGAAAGACTTGTGGAACCCTTCCTACTCCCAAAAGAAACCCTAGAGTTTTACAGATCTACCCCAACCATTTCTGGGGGGGTGGGGGTGGGAGACGAGTTGATGTGGCCTGAACAGACAGACCTGGGTTGGGGTAGACCTGATCTAGGATCACTAAGGAGGTGCCCAATGGCCTGACATGTTTTACCCCCGTGGGGTCCTGAGCTGAGTTTCTCGAGGAGGTCAGGAAAACAGATGGAGATAAGGAAGGAATTACCCTAGCTCGGGATAATCCTGATCTGACCTCTTTTCTCGGGTGAGATTAAGGTCAAAAGGCTTAGTGTCAGGAAAAACATCCTGACCTTATTCAAATCCACTGAGAAGGATTATAGGAGGCCAGGCTTATGGGAGACCAGGCGCTCTGGCTTCCCAGAAGGGAACAGGTGGGACCACTTGTCGTGGTTATTTGCACAACGGCCCGAGATTCGTGGCCTTTGCTTCCGAGATCCCGGAAGGGGACCCCATTAGGGAAAATTATAAATAGCTCAGCCCCAAGGCTGAGACAGGTATGACATTCTTGTGCATTCCTTTTATTGCTCACTGAATTATACCAAACGCTTAACTGACTTAAGCATCGGAGTGGTTTTCACCGGAGATCCTCCGGTGGTCTTTTCTAACGTGTTTTTGAGTGCAGGTCAGGCTTATTTTTCAAGAAGTTCGGAGTGTTCCGCAGAGGGGATATATTTTTGGTATAATTATTTTCTGGGTGAAACAGTGTTAAACACCAATAGTAACATCAAACAGGTTATATAAAAACATGCAGCGGAATAATAAATATGAAAGAACACAACAATTTAAATTTCGTTTGTAAGTAAAAGTACTTACGAACATGGGTATGTAAACCTGAAAACTATATTACTTTTAAATCGTTCAAGATCAAATACAAATATAAAGTAATATATGATAACTCTAGTATCAACACTTGATACTAAAATACTTGAAGACAAGCTTGTGATGATATTCTCTATTGGTTACACAACTTCAAAGATCTCTGTGTTTAGAAATATGGCTTCAAGTCCTTGTTGTGCTCGTGTTTTTCTTTCTTTGCATCGTGTTCTTCTTGCTGCGTTCTCTCTTAAAAACCCGTGCAAGTTTTGCGTCTTCTACTTGTCTTAAATAGACAAGACTCATACTATGTAAACAAGTCTCAAACATAATCTAGAAAACTAAATAAAGTTCTAGACTCAAACTAGAAAAAAAATCTAGAGTCCTAATTTATTTTGAGCCCAAGAAAGGAAAACAACTAAAAAAGAAAAAATTATCAAGAATAAAATTCTCAACAGAAGAAAATAAGATAATGGATGAGACTATAACACCCCATTTCTAAATATTGACTTAAGATATTTAGGGAGAAACCAAGAAAAAAAAGGCACACACACACACACACACATATATATATATATATATAGGGGTAGGTTCAAATGAGAACCATGTCATTATATGCGAACCTGCGAACTAGTGCTTTTATTATACAATCACAGTGCTTTATTAATATTTCAATTATATACACCAGTAGTATTTTTATTATACAATCATAATGCTTCTAATTAAATAATGAAATACATAAAAAATCTGATCCATCCATTTAATTAGATCTAAGGCCCATAATTGACCCTAGGTTCACATATAAGGACATGGTTCTCATTTGAACCTAATCATATATATATAGGATTAGGTTCATGTGAGAACCAATTCCCTAGGTGTGAACTTTAGAAACGGCTATTTTACATTATATGTGATGCTAATTTAAATAATGCAAGTTTATATGTGATTAGGCATACATATTGTCTTCTTCTCCTCTTGTAGCGTTTGGTTATCTCCACCTTTTGACTTGATTCTGGCATTTGTTGAACATGCTTGTATCCAAATCCGTATTTTGAAGAATCCGTGATACTTAATTCCATAATTTCATCAAGCTTAGTCTTGCCCTTGTTGAGGTTTGTGAGGGTTTCTTGGACCTTCTTCAAATCCGTCTTCACGCGTTATATTTTAGCATCCTTTTTGGCGAGTGACGACTCCAATCGGACAATTATATTCAGTTGATCATCCTTTTCGTGAGTCAATTTGTCCACCATGATCATGAGAGACTTGATTTTAAGCAACTGATTACTCAAGTTGCCAAATAATTCGTCATATTCGATTTTCATCTTCTCATATTCATCAAGTGGTCCTTCAACTTCTGCATTTAAACATTTCTTCATCAGAGTATGCATAACAACCAACAAAAATAAGGATCAATATACTTAGTACGTCAAGTAACCTGCTCTAGATGTTGGTTTTAGTGTTACCAACACGAACGTCCTCATCCCACACAACGTTACCAAATAAAACTGGAACAAATTTAGATGAGTCAGAATCACCATCATCTTTAGTGAACTCTTTTGTGATCAAGTTCTTATTTCTCAGAGTATTTGCACATTCATTCTTGTAATGTCCCCAACTTTTACACCCATGACATTGAACTTCATTAAGAGGATTTGGGGAACTGGGAGTCTTGGATTCTGAAGATGAAGATTAGAATCTGGTAAGTGTATGCCCTGATGATTTTGTATTGGTGTCTCTGGCTTGAGTTTTGAAATAGATCCTCCAATATTGTTTTTATTCTTTAAGTACTTGTTAAACCGTTGAGACACGAGAGACACTTCGTCTTCTCTAAGTGTGGTAGCATATACCTTATCTAGTAGCTCTCTCCAATCAATATCTTCATCATCAAAGTTAACATCGTAAGTGAGAGCAACATTTTTCTCTTTTGAGTTGGAACCAAGATGTTCCATATCAAATGTCTTGAGTAAGCCTACTAAAGTATCGAAGTCTAAATTGTTTGTGTCTTTAGATTTTTCAATGGCTACCACTTTAATGCTGAATTTCTTCGAGATGGATCTTAACAACTTTCCCACAAGACGTGAGTTAGTTATAGTTTAACCAAGCTTTTCGCAATCGTTTGCAATATCAGAGAATCTCATGGCATAGTACATGATGGATTCTTTCTCGTCCATCCTCATGGACTCAAAAGTAGTAGTCAGCATCTTCAGTCTTGATTTCTTGACACTTTGAGTTACTTCACACACTCTCTGCTATGCATCCCATGCATCTTTTTTTGACTCACACTTTTTGATCACCTTATAGTATCTTGCATCGACATAGTCACATAGAGTGTTGATGGTCTTAGAGTTCAAATTTGACAGGGCCAGCTCATCAGCCGTTCACTCTTCTTCTTTCTTGATGATGGTATCACAATCAGCATCAGTAATGCGTGGTTTTTCCCATCCAACAAGTATGGTTCTCCACGCACGTTTATAAATGTTCTCGATGTGCCACCTCATCATTTGTTTCCAAAGAGAATAGTTTTCTCCAATAAGGATCGGAGGTTGCGGGTTTCCTTGAGTATCCATAACGTCCTATAAAAATAAGGATCAGTATACTTAGTACTCAAGTAACCTGCTCTAGATGCCAATTGTAAATTCGTAGGCCTATGGATGTTATGAATAAGTATCAGTAAAATGATATTAAGTTCAGTGTTAAAACACCTAAAATAATATTAAACAATTTATATATAAAAAAACAGCGGAATAGTAGATATAAACGAACACAGCAAATTAAATTTCATTCGTAAGCAAATGTGCTTACGAACTAGGTATACAAATCCGAAAACTATATTACATTAACTTGTTCAAGATCAAATACAAAGATACAAAGTAATATATGAAAAACACTAGTATCAACACTTGATACTAAAACACTTGTGCCGACGCTTGTGATAATCTTCTTCGTTGGTTACGCAAATTCGAAGATGTATGTGTTTTGAATCGTAGCCTCAAGTCTTTTAGATGCTCGTGTTCTTATTTCTCTTGCGTCATTTCTGCGTCTTCATTCTCATTCAAGTCGTGTTTTTTTTTGCGTCTTCTTCTCGTCTTAAATAGACAATACTCCTATTATTGGTAAACATGTAAACAATAACTAAACATAATCTAGGAAACTAAATAAAATCCTACACAAAACTTAGGAAACAAATCTAGAGTTCTAATATATTTTGAGCCCAAGAAAGGCAAATAACTAAAAAGGAAAATAAGGAAAAAATTGCCAAGAATAAAATTTTCAACAATCAACTTGTTTCTAACCAGTTTCAGAATGGAAAAGAAGCGCAATCTTGTGCTAAACTAAAATATAAGGACATCATGCGATTTAAAACTAAATCTTTACCTTGAAATTGGCCCAAATCTTGGGAATCCCTGCAAAAAAGAAAATTGCGTGTTGGGAAGCCTGTTGAATTCATTTTAAATAATGGTCCAGGTGCTTGAGACTGAAATGGGAAAAATTGCCATTGAAGATGTAAATACGTAGGACTTATGGTTGTTGAAATGAGTATCAGTAAAACGATGTTAAGTTCAGTGTTACAACACTGGAACTAACATCAAACAGTTTCAGAGTTATAAATAACAAAATAAAAGCAGATGTTAAGACTGATGTTAAAACACCAATAGTAACATTAAACAGGTTATATAATAATATGCAGCGGAATAATAAATATGAAAGAACACAACAATTTAAATTTCGTTCGTAAGTAAAAGTACTTACGAACTTGGGTATACAAACCCAAAAACTATATTACTTTTAAATCGTTCAAGTTCAAATACAAATATAAAGTAATATATGAAAACTCTAGTATCAACACTTGATACTAAAATACTTGGAGCCAAGCTTGTGATGATCTTCTCCGTTGGTTACGCAACATCAAAGATCTCCGTGTTTAGAATCATGTTTTCAAGTCGTTCTTGTGCTCGTGTTCTTCTTGCTTTGCGTCGTGTTCTTTTTGCTGCGTTCTCTCTTAAAAATTCGTGCAAGTCTTGCGTCTTCTACTTGTCTTAAATAGACACGACTTCTACTTGGTAAAAAAGTCTCAAACATAATCTAGGAAACTAAATAAAGTCCTAGACTCAAAATAGGAAACAAATCTAGAGTACTAATTTATTTTGAGCCCAAGAAAGGAAAACAGCTAAAAAAGAAAAATTGCCAAGAATAAAATTCTCAACAATCTCCCCCTTTTGCCTTTCTGGACAAAGTATCCATGACGCATCAAAATGTTCAAAGAATCTAATACTCCCCCTAAATAAATAATCATTATTTAAATACACAAACCAGAAATAAAAACCATTATTTTCCAAACTCAAATCAAATCACATGGAATTAAACATTTCTAGTCTTCCTCTTCTTCGACTTCCTCGAAGATGTCCCGCCATTCCTAGTTTTCCTCTTCCTCATCCTCTTTTTATTCTTGTCCTTGGCCAAACAAACTAAGACCTCAGCAGCAACATTATCTTCCTCAGCATGGTCTCCAACGTCCCCATCATCCGCATTGGCTCTGCGCTCCTCAATAATACCTCTGAGGCGGTATTCAGTAAACAGCTCCTCAGCCTTGATAGTCAAAAACTTCGTGGAGACTGGAACCATGTCTCCAATCTCGATGGCTTGAATCGCAGCGTCAGCAGAGGTATCAGAATAATCAGAGGTAGTTGAATAGATTGGAGCACTTGCAGATAGAACAATATCAGAATCAAAGCTGGAGATAGATGAGGAGACTAGATCAGTAGTAGGCGATGTTGGTTTCGGTGACACATCACCAGAACCAACACCTTCTGTCTGGGCAGCTCTAGGGGATGGTATGTTCGATGATAAAACACTCGAACTCACATTAGTCTCCTTGGTATGCCTGGACTTTTTATTCTCTCTCTTCATGGAAAATAACTAATGGGAAAAAGAAAACACATCATCGGAGTTTGGAGAGTAATCAAAGAGCTCAGGATCAGGATCAGGTTGAGCCATGTTTACTGGAGTCAGAGGGGGATCGGCAACCAATGGGCGGGAAGAGCTCGCAACTTCTCCCGTGAAGAAATCAAAAATCTCGTAAGGGATATCAGAGTAGCTTGTTTCAGTCGAGGATGGTGACATCTTGATAGCAGTCGGCGGATTCCTCTTCTCAGAGAAACTCACGGTCTGCTTCTAGAGAGGAGCTAGCCATGGAGTAGAAGTGGTCGGTGGCATGACAACAGTTTCAGGGGGCGTAAAATCTTCATCACCAATGTCCATCATGATAGTGACATCCTCAGTAAAATTCATGTGCTCAATAGGCATATGACATCGCTCCCCCGCTCGACTCTTCGAAATAGCCGCCAGAATCACGCCTGGAGGAATATTGCGTAGCCTTCTTGATCTTTTCAAGGTCGGGTTCCCAACTAGACCAAAATTTTTGAAATAAATGGAAAATCGGGAGGGTTGTCCACATCAATTTTGTTCCCCTGTTGACCGGGAAAGACTTGAACCTCCGAAACAGCGTCGGAGGCAGTCGAGACAGGCACCAGGTCTTGCAGATTGACCAGAGAATGATATTCAGCAGTGGCTTAAGTTGATGATTCGGTGGTATAACACCGCCAACTTCTTTGCGTATATTCATAGCGGTGAACATTGGTAAATTCACCGAAATCTGGTCACCAGCGCGGTGCATACCTACCGGGAGTTTTGGAATTCTTGTCGGAGAAGATGTATTTGACATTCTGTAAGAAGAATTTTGAACAGGAAACAAAAAACAGGTAGAAATCGATTGAGAGAGAGAGAGAAACAGGTTATGAGAATTACGAATTGTTGACAATAAATTCAAGAGTGATCAGAGGGTGAGAATTCAGATTTTTATAGGGGGACAAATATGACCGTTGAAGGTAAACGGTAATAAAAAATCTGAAAAGAATAACCTCTCTATTTTCACACCTTCCTATTTTATACCTCAAAAGAATTTTCTTTCCTTTGAAAAGAATCCCACTCCTTCTCTCATTAAGGCATGCGATCTTAACCCAACTAATCCACCATCTCAATTATGGAAGTAAAGATCACAAATCTCCACTACAAAGGAAACCGAAATAGAGCTAAATTATTAAAACCATCACCATAGTTGAATGAATCTTTTGCAAACCAATTTCCACTCACCAAATTAATCACTTATTACCTTTTCAATCCTCCAATTTCAACGCCACTGAAACACTTGGTTAGAAAGATTCACAACACGATTAAGAGATTGAAGGAATAGATCACAAGCCCAAGCAACAGAACACACAACAATAAGGCATCCTCTCAAAGTATGAATGTCCTAATTGATGCCTAAAAATAAAGATCAACAAATGGTTCAAGTGACATGATCAGTGTTGCTTTTCATGTGATGACATTATAACCAACATTACTTCAGGTGAAGTCAATGAAAATAAACCCCTTAACCCAAGGTAATGACTACGTTAAAATTACTCAATGAGGTGAGAATTAAAGATTGGATCTTTTTAATCCATATTTTCTTCATCTTTATAAAGATTGGAAGAGAAATAACTTAACTTCAGCAATTGCCATTAACACCCCTTGTTTTTGGACCTGGGAGGAAACCAGTTTTTACGGGAAAGTTCCAAAATCACCTAATTGAAGAGGTTAGTCTTTTTGCCACCATTTTAATTACAACACATTACCTTTTTGCACTTCAAACAGACCTAATGCATTCAGATTATGTATGAAAAAGAAAATTAAAAAGCATGCATAAATATACAAATGTCACGACCGATGACATTTTAGGTGTCATGACATCAAAATTAACATTGACCTATACAATGCACATTCTGAGATCTCTTCAAAAATGAGATAAGGTCTCTATATCTAATACCTTTGTGAAGATGTTAGCAAGCTAATTGTCTGTTCCTATATTCTCAAGACTAACTATCTTTCTCTCAATCAAGTCACGAATAAAGTGGTACCTTATGTCAATGTGTTTGATTCGTGAGTGCTGGACAAGATTTTTCGAGATATCAATGGCACTGGAATTATCACAAAGCACATTAAAAATTCTAGTATGTAGATCGTAGTCTTCTATCATTTGGTTCATCCACAACAACTGTGTACAAGCACTTCCAGCTGCAATATACTCGGCTTTAGCTGTAGAAGGAGAGATGCAATTTTGTTTTTTGCTATACCATGAGATAAGATTATTACCCAAGATAAAACAACCCTCAGTAGTACTCTTTCTATCCACAACATCCCCAACCCAATCCGAGTCCGTATACCCTACAAGTTCAGTACTTTTATCCTTAGTATACCAAACACCCAATTCAGTTGTACCAGCTACATACCTAATGATTTGTTTAACAGCTTTTATGTGTGACTCTTTAGGGTTTGACTGATATCTAGCACATAGACACACAATGTACATAATGTCAGGCCTACTAGCTGTCAAGTATAAAAGACTTCCTATCATGCTCCTATCCCTAGCAGTGTTTTCTTATGAGTATCATTCTCTAACCCAAATTTCTTAACAAGATTTTTAGCATATTTGGACTGAGAAAGAGAAATACCGTCATCCAACTATTTAATTTGCAAACCAAGAAAGTAAGAAAGATTACCTTCCATACTCATCTCGAATGTATCGGACATTCCTGTAATAAACTCACTCACCATTTGCTCATTAGTAGATCCAGTGATTATATCATCTACATAAATTTGGACAATCAAGATGTGCTTATTTTATCTAAGGAGAAACAAAGTTTTGTCAACTTCTCCTTGTCTAAAATTTAAGAACAGCAAGTGTTGAGTTAACCTTTCATACCAAGCTCTAGGAACTTGTTTTAAACCATATAAAGCCTTTTTCAATTTTAAAACAGAATCTGGTTTGTGAGGATCAACAAACTCTTTAGGTTGCTCAATAAAAACTTCTTCACTTAACACTCCATTAAGAAAAGCACTCTTTATGTCCATTTGATGTGGAGATATTTTCATATGATAAGCTACAACAAGTAAGAGTCTTACCAATTCAATGTGAGCAACCGGAGCAAACATCTCATCAAAATAAATACCTTCAATTTGTGTGTATCATTGTGCAAACAATCATGCCTTGTTTCTCACAATATTTCAAGCCTCATCCGTCTTATTCTTGAAGATCCACTTCATACCCGTAACATGTGAGTTTTCAGGACGAGGAACTAAGTCCCAAACATCGTTCTTAGCAAATTGATCCAACTCCTCTTGAATGGCCTTTATCCAGAATTCATCCTTAAGAGCATCCTCTACATGTTTTGGCTCTATTTTGGAAAGAAACAAAGATTCTCCAATTTTAGAACAGTTAGTAGGCAAGCAAACAAACTTTACCATCTCTTTGAAGTGTATTTGTCGCTTTCTTGTACTTCTTTCATGGAGATCTCCAATAATTTGGCCCGTAAGATGGTTCTTCTGAATTCTTGAGGGTATATCCTTCTGATGTAAGTCAATTAGATCAGCTAGATCTTCCTCATCTGAATCTGAATTGGATTCTGGAGCAGTCTGAGTTGGTGTTACTTCTGGTGTTAAGTCATCAGTACGGTCACCACCTATATCTTCAGTTTATAGACCTGCATTTTCATTTATACCAATCGTAACATTTTCTTGAGGATTCTGATCATAAACCAGATCATTATCCTCATCAGGTTTAACACCACTAATCATGTCATCAAACTTCACATTAACTGACGCAATCATGCAATGCGTTCTAATATTAAACAATCTATATGCATGGCTGTTTTGAGAATATCCAATGAAAATGCATTTATCACTTTTTGAGTCAAGTTTAGCAAGATGATTCCTATCATTTAACACTTAGAAAATTCATCCAAAAACATGAAAGTAGCTCAAATTTGGCTTTTTGCCCATCAAAAATTCATAGGGAGTAACACACGACCCAGGTCTAAAATATACCCTATTAAGTATATGGCATGCAGTGTTCATTGATTCAGCCCAAAATCGTTTTGTTATCCCATTTGAAATAAGCATAGTCTTAGTCATTTCTGCAAGAGATCTAGTTTTACGTTCGACTATGCCATTTTGTTGGGGGTGATAGGTGAAGAAAACTCATGAGTCAAACCAACCTTAGAACAATAATTTGAAAAAGATGCATTTTCAAACTCTTTCCCATGACCAGATCTTATTTTACCTATATTTACACCAAAATGAACACATAATTTTTTCGCAAGTTTTTTAAACGCTTCGAAAGTCTCAGATTTTTCTTTAAAAATTCTACCCAAGTAAAGTAAAAAAAATCATCTACAATCACAAGTACATACCTCTTACAACCAAGGCTCTCAACTTCAAGTGGTTCCATAAGATCCGTATGAAGAAGTTCGAAACAATTTGAGGTAGTGAGACTTTGTACATTCGGATGTGACACCCTGACTTGCTTCCCTTTCTGACTGCCTCGCACACAGGAATAATTTTGGTGTTGATATTAGGTAGTCCATTCACGGATTCCTTCTTGGACAATCTTACCAACATCTTTTAGTTGACATGACCGAGCTTTTGATGCCATACATTGGCATCACTTAGTTGAGATAGCTTATATAACACATCACCATTAATTTGGTAGCAGTTGTTGGAGGTCCTCTGACCAGTAAGGATGCATTTATTTCTCTCGTCATAAACTTCACATTTTTCATGAGTGAACTTGACACTGAAACCGCCATAACAGAGTTGGTTAATACTTATCAAGTTCATTATTAAACCTTCAACTAGAAACACATTCTCAAGCTTTGCAATACCAGGAACATGAAGGGTTCCTTGGCCAATGATTTGGCCGTTTGCACCTCCACCATACTTCACCGTTCCTCCTTGAAAACTGACAATGTTAGAAAGTAGATCTTCCGAGCCGATCATGTGTTTAGAGCACCCGCTTTCGAAGTACCAGGATCCAGGAATGTGGGATTTTAGGGAAGTATAGATCATATTGCATTTCTAATTCTTTTTGACCCAAACCTTTTTATTTTTGGTGTTAGGTTTGGTGTTAGGAAAACGGAAATTATCACGGTATTCAGCAGACAGCTTTGACTCTTTAAATTGATTTTTTATTCCAATGATCTTCCAGCAGTACAAACGGATGTGACCTCGTTCAACACAGTGATGACACACGTATTGTCTTCTTCTCCTCTTGTGGCATTTGGTCTTCTCTAATTTTTAGCTTGATCTTGGAATTCGTTGATCAGGCTTGTAACCAATTCCGTGTTTTGAAGAGTCTGGGATACTCAAATCCAGAATTTCGTCAAACTTAGCCTTACCCTTGTTGAGGTTCGAGAGGTATCCTGGATTTTCTTCAAATCAGTCTTCACGCGTTCTAGTTCAGAATCCTTTTTAGTGAGTGACGACTCCAATCGGTAATTATATTCAATTGTTCATCCTTTTTGTGAGTCAGTTTGTCCACCTTTATCATGAGAGACTTGATTTTAAGCACCTGATTACCCTAGTTGCAAAATAATTCGTCATATTCGATTTTCACCTTCTCGTATTCATCAAGTGGTCCCTGAACTTCTGCATTCAAACATTTCTTCCTCAGAGTATCCGTAGCATCCTACAAAAATAAGGATCAATATACTTAGTACGTCAAGTAACCTGCTCGAGATGCCAATGGTAAATTCGTAGGACTTATGGTTGTTGAAATAAGTATCAGTAAAATGATGTTAAGTTCAGTGTTACAACACTGGAACTAATATAAAATAATCTCAGAGTTGTAAATAACGAAATAAAAGTAGATGTTTAGACTGGTGTTAAAACACCAATAGTAACATCAAACAGGCTATATAAAAATATGCAGCGGAATAATAAATATTAAAGAACACAACAAATTAAATTTCGTTCGTAAAATTACTTACGAACTTGGGTATACAAACCCTAAAACTATATTACTTTTAAATCGTTCAAGATCAAATACAAATATAAAGTAATATATGAAAACTCTAGTATCAACACTTGACACTAAAATACTTGGACTCAAGCTTGTGATGATCTTATCTAATGGTTACGCAACTTCAAAGATCTTTTATTATAAAATCACAGTGTTTTATTGATATTTTAGTTATATACACCAGTAGTGCTTTTATTATTCAATCCAAAGGCTTTTAATCAAATAAAGAAATACACAAAAAATCTGATCCATCCATTTAATTAGATCTAAGGCCCATAATTGACCCCAGGTTCACATATAAGGACATTGTTCTCATTTGAACCTAATCCTATGTGTGTGTGTGTATATATATATATATATATATATAATATATATATATATATATATATATAGGATTAGGTTCAAATGAGAACCGTGTTCCTATATGTGAACATAGGGTCAATTATGGGCCTTAGATCTAATTAAATGGATGGATCAGATTTTTTGTGTATTTCCTTATTTAATTAAAAGCATTATAATTGTATAATAAAAGCTCTACTAGAGTATATAGATGAAAATATTAATAAAGCACTTTGATTGTATAATAAAAGCACTCCTCGTATATAATAAAAGCACTAGTTCGCAGGTTCGCATATAATGACATGGTTCCATTTCAACCCACTCCTATATATATATATATATATATATATATATATATATATATATATATAGGATTAGGTTCATGTGAGTACCAATTCCCTAGGTGGGAACTTTAGGAACTGCTATTTTACATTATATGTGATGCTACTTTAAATAATACAAAATGTTACTTATATTTTAACATTACTATTATTATGTTCCCTTGATTTGTACTATTATCTTAATTAGTATGTACATGATTCATAAATAGCATATTATCTTATGTAATATAACAGATTTCTAGTTCTCACACAGAGATTAGTTCCCAGGTGCACCCACCCTTATATATATATATATATAGCAATACTGTATCTATGAGCACTCCATTGTGTCAGCGTTTCCGTTTCATGAATTAGCACATATTAAAGCATTTGATTATAGCATTTATTTTAATTTTATTTTTGGGATGATATGAAACATTAAACATGACTAGAAAATGAAGTCTCCCTCTTCTTAACAATTGAAACACAGATACTGTGCACTTACACCTATGGTGTTGGCTGGTCAAATTGATCCGTATCTTTTTGAATCTTTATATGTGAGTGTATACTATTAGTGGACGCGTTGATATTTCTATTTATTCCTAGTTTCCTTCTGACAAAAAAGAGAGAGAGAGAGAGAGAGCGGTTGGACCACACTAGTTGGATCACCGTGAACGAAGGCTTCGATGTAAAGTACTTCAGGCTTCACAACCTAACAATCTCTCACCTGGAGACTGATCTCGAATGTAACCATCTCTACATCTTCTCAACGTAACTCATAACTTCAGTAGCGTCAAACCTTCCTCTCAAGTTCCAAGCCCAGTTGAAGCCACTCATAGCTTCAACTTCTCCAAGGTCACAACCTTAGTCAACATATCGACAGGATTGTCAATTCCACGAATCTTCACTAGCTGCAAGATCTTCTCATCTAAGAGATAACGCATGTAGAGATACTTCAAATCAATGTGCTTTGTTCTTGAATGAAATGCTGGATTCTTAGACAATAAAATAGTACTCTGAATATCACTGTACAAGATACCATTTTTCTGCTCTCTCCCCAACTCACCCAAGAAATTTTGCAGCCATACCATTTCTTTACTAGACTCTGTCACTGCTACATACTCTGCTTTTGCGGTAGATAGAGCCACAACCTTCTGCAACTTAGAAGCCCAAGATATCACTATACCACCCAAAGTAAATATATACCTGGTAGTACATCTCCTTCTGTCAAGGTCGCTCGATGCTAAGTCTGCATCAGTGTATCCTGCAAGCTCAACGCCTTTACCCTCAAAATATAGGGCTCTCTCTTTGGTACCTCTCAAGTACCTAAGGATCCAATTCACTACTTCCCAATGTTGTCTACCTGGATCGCTCATAAAACGGCTAACTACTCCCACCGCATGAGCAATGTCTGGTCTCATGAACATCATCGCGTACATGATGCTACCAATTGTTGAAGCATAGGGAACTCTCTGCATATGGGAACTCTCTTCATTACTACCAAGAGACTCTTTGCTAGATAGTTTGAAATGACTACCTAGCGGGATACTCCCTGGATTGGCATTCTCCATGTTGAATCTTTTCAACACCTTCTCGATGTACTCCGCCTGAGAAAGGTACAATTTTCCTCCAACCAAATCTCGAGTAATCCGCATACACAAAATCTTCTTGGCGTTACCAAGGTCTTTCATAGCAAACCGTTCTGACAATTGTTTCTTCAATCTATCCACTTCTCGAGAACAAGAACCTACAATCAACATGTCATCAACATATAGCAATAATATGATATAAATATCATCAAACCTCTTGAAGTAGCAACAATGGTCAGCAATGCATCTGACGAAGTCAATATCAAGCATGAACTTATTAGACTTCTTGTACCACTGTCTCGGAGCCTGTTTCAAACCATACAAGATCTTCTTCAGTTTACACACTAGGTCGCCATTACCTCCCGACAAGTATCTCTCTGGTTGGTTCATATATATGTCTTCCTCCAAATCACCATGGAGAAATGCTGTTTTTACATCCATCTGATCTAACAGTAAGTTCTCTGCAGCAACCATACTCAAAACCATTCAAATAGTGGTTAGTTTCACAACTGGAGTAAAAATATTTGTATAATCAATACCGTATTTCTACTGAAATACCTTCACAACCAGCCTTGCCTTGTAACGTTTGCTACCATCAACCTCGTCTTTAATTCTGTAGAACCAATTAGTATGCAGCGCCTTCTTTCCTTTTGGGAGCTCAACAAGATCCCAAGTGTCATTGGACATCAAGGAGTCCATCTCTTCATCCATCACAAGCCTCCATTTGCTTCTGGTCTTACCATGTACAACCTTTGCGTAACATTGAGGTTCACCACCATTAGTCAGCAACAAGTAGTAATTTGATGGCGTGAACTTATTTAGTGATCCTCGCACTCTTGTAGACCTTCGCAACGGAACTAGTGGTGTTCTCGGCTTAGCCTCAACAACCTTCTAGTCATTCTGAACTACTTTTCTCCCACCTGAGTTAGAAATATCTAACCCTACAACCCGAGTACCTGCACTTTCAGCATCTGGTGCACCCATTCTATCCTTGTACAATTAAATATGACATCTCGACTGTGAATTATTTTTCGATTCTTTTCATCCCAGAATCTGTAACCGAATTCATCACCGCCATGTCCAATAAATGTACATTTAATAGATTTAGCATGCAACTTACTTCTTGCTGTAACATATATATGAACATAAGAAACACAACCAAATATTCGCAAATAAGTTAGGTTTACCTCTTTACCACTCCAAGCCTCCTCTGGTATGCTATTCTCCAAAGGAGCTGATGGTCTTTTATTAACCAGGAATGCAGCTGTGTTAACTGCATCTGCCCAAAATATCTTTAGTAAACCTGAATTCAACCGCATACATCTGGCACGCTCATTCAGAGTTCTGTTCATTCGCTCTGCCACTCCGTTCTGCTGAGGGGTTCCTCTCAGGGTCTTTTCCATGCGAATTCCATTTGTGGCACAATACTCTTTCAATTCTCCAAGGTCGTACTCTCCACCATTGTCAGATCTTAAGCACTTTACTTTCAAACCTGTTTCATTTTATACAAGGGCTTTCCACTTTTTAAAAGTATCAAATGCATCAGATTTGTTTTTCAGAAAGTAAACCCATACCTTTCTTGTAGAATCATCAATGAAAGTCATGTCGTATGACGCACCACCAAGGGATGTTACTGGCGCTGGTCCCCATAAGTCACTGTGTACCAACTCCAACTTCTGTTTCTTTAAGGTTCTGCCACCCTTCGAAAAACTCACTCTTTTCTGTTTACCGAAGACACAATCCTCACACAAACCGACAACAATTTTCTTGATGCCTGGTAGCTTACCCTCCGAACACAGTTCTTTCATCCCCTTTTAACTCATGTGTCCAAGTCGACAATGCCATAAATCCGCATCATTACTTTTTCCTGTAATAGCAATGCAATCTTTGGTACTAGTTGTCATATACAACGTAACCTCCTTCTTTCCTCGAGCCATCACCATGGCTACTTTGGTTATCTTCCAGTTACTACAGCCAAAGGTCACCACATAACCTTTGTCATCTAGCTGCCTTACTGAAAGTAGATTTCTCCTCAAACCAGGAATGTGTCTCACATTATGCAACTACAATACGGAACCATTTAGAGTATTGATTCAAACATCTCCCTTTCCCACAATTCTTAGCGGCTCATCATCATCAAGGTAAACCTCCCCAAAATTGCCAGACGTATACTGTTCTATGACCTCAGCACTACTGCAAGAATGAAACAATGCACCTGAATCCAAAATCCACGATTCTAATGGACTGTTCACACTCAAAATAAGTGCGTCTGTAATATCTTCTATTGTTGTGTTAGCTGATTTGTTGTCCTTCTTCTTCAATGGTGCTTTGCACTGGTTCTGGTAGTGGCCTAACTCGTCAATTCCAACACTTGATCTCACTCTTATCCTTTCCTATCTTGCTTCTGCCCCTTGATTTTGATCTACCTCGATTAAATTTATCCTTTGATTGTGATCACCCCCTATTCTCTGTACTCAAAGCTGGCCCTGAAGTTATGCCCGGTTCTCTTCTGCGAATTTCTTCACTAATATCAGATCTCTAACTTCGTCAAACTTCGTTTTCTCCTTCCCCACTGAAGCACTAACAGCGGTAACCGTTCCGCTCCAACTTTCTTGTAAAGAGGACATGAAAATTAGGGCTTAGACCTCATCATCAAAATCAACATCAACCGAGCTCAATTGGGCTTGTATCATGTTCAACTCGTTGAGATAGTCGGCAACCGCAGTACCCTCTGACATCTTTAGGTTAAAAAGACATCGCATTAGATCAACCTTGTTCGCTGCCGATGGCTTCTTGTACATCTATGATAATATCTTTAACATCTCTTACGTAGTTTTCGCCTTAGTTGTCTGGAGAGCGAAGTTTCTAGACAGCGACAAGAGCACCACGCTCATCGCCTTTCTATCCACCAATTTCCATTCGTCCTCTTTCATGGTCTCTGGTTTTGTACCCAGTGGTTGATATAGATCTTTACCGTACAGGTAATCCTCGATATGTATCTTCTAGAACCCGTAATCTGTTCCGTCAAACTTCTCAATTGTCGATTTTCCGTCACCCATGATATTCTCACTGAACCTCGCTCTTGATACAAGTTGTTAGGATTAGAAGTAATATGATGAAAAGAGAAGCAATAAAAACGACACGAGAAATTATTTACCAAGTTCGTCAAAGAGAGATTCAAACTACGTATGGGGGCGCTGCCAAGACAGGAGTTTGTGCTATAATAATTTTTGAGATAGGTTTATAATTATACAACCAGGCTATTTATAACAAGAAGACCCTAGTTATAATTTTACGCGAACTCCCTAAAATACCCCCAAAAAATTCGGCGTGAACGAGGACTTGGATGTATAGTACTTCAGGCTCCACAACCCAACAGTTTGAGGGCGGCGCTTATATGTACTTATACATTTCACGGTGGTTTTAGTTAAACCGCCTTGAAAACTAACACATTTTACGGTGGTTTTCAATAAACCACCGTGAATATCCAGTTTTTACGTCAATTAACTAACAACCGCCATAAAATGTGTTAGTTTTCACGGCGGTTTTCAATGAAACGCCGTAAAATAACCTATTTAACATCGGTTTTAGCTATAACCGCAGTTAAAATGTTTTTAAGGCGGTTTCCAGAGAACCACCTTTAATTAGTTGCCGTTAAAGCCAGTTTCTGCAGTAGTGTATATAGCACGCGGGTCGGGTCAAGCTAATTCGGGTAGGAATTTAGTTGGATTAGGTGGACTCGGGTGACTCGAATCCAAGTCACATTAGCACCCTTCCGATTATGCATTGATGGATAGTTTCACACGAGGTGCATCGATGGGGTGTCGATCCGTGTTGATGAAGTCCAAAATAACCCCCTCGATCATGCATTGATCGATGGGTCATCAATAGATTTTGTGCTAGATCATTGGTGGAGCATAGATTGCCATAAATTGGCATCGATACACTCTAATGTACCCCAATCGATCATACGTTGATTGATGAGGCATCGGCGGTCAGTGCTAGCGTGCAATGAGCCTTAATTTTGCCCTTTTCTCGCTGTTTCTTGAGCAACGTGTCGAAAAGGTTGAAATGTAATTGGGTATTGTTTCCTACATGTAAATCAAAAATAAATCAATGAGAGATTGATAAAAAAAATGCATGATTAAAAAGATGAATGTACAAAATTCCAAAAGAAAATGCAAAAAGGATACGAAGAACTTATGTTGCCTCCAATGAAGCATTTGTTTAACGTCTATAGCTTGACGAACTTTATAGATAAATGTCATTCGAGATAAAAGAATAGGTGATGATCATTCCACGACTTAGTATTTTCCAAGATCAAGAACGAGCAATAAAATTTACCAAGATGGGCACGAAAAACATGGAATAATGTATAAGAAATGAGAGCTCCAAAATTCTTAGGAGGCCGAAAATTGGAATAGTCAACCATCAATAAGAGGTTGGCACATCGAGTGGATAAAGCATGGTTCCCGACAATCGGAAGGAAAAAAAGGTCTATCGAGCAAAAGTAATCATCACCGGTCCACTCAACCATCTTGATCGACTCTACGTACTTTAAAATGATTGGCAAAGAAAAATCGTGAGAATAGAAATAAACATCAATGGTCTTCGGGGGATAGAAACGAGAATAGTCGATCACAAAGAAGAGATCAAATGTCAAAGGGAGTGTGGATTGAGGCTCGAGCACCAGCATGAGTAGAGAATACGTCGAACTAAAGGAGAGGTAATCAACCAAACTAAGCTCCATCATTTCCTTGATCACCACCTCGACGCTGCAAATAAACGTAATGCAACATCCAGGCATATGAGAATGGGATTAAAATCCTTCTTGACTACCTCATCCACCACCTTAAACTCAAGTTTCGATAATACATTTGGTGGTGCTAAATGAGGCACCATCATCCTCAGAAAGAGCAAGTAATCTCAAATCCTCAACACCCACTAGGATCTCTAACGACATCACCCCCATACTCTTATCCACAAAATCATCAAAAAGCATAAAAGGGGTGAGGCGCACATCCGAACCCTCAACCTCAACCACTTTACACTTGTCCACCAAAAAAGGTATTCTAACTCAAGTCACAAACACTCGAGGTGGGCTCCACCACATGAAGAATCGACACTTGCCAAAAGTGAACTAGTTGATAACTTCATCAAGGATATCCACACTATTTTCATTCATCATTTTCACAATAATAGCATCCCTTCATTTGGAGAGTTTTTGCAATCGCTAGAAGCCAAGGATGCTTCCAATATAGTTGTCATGTTCCGAAGAGTCTCTTTAAAACCATGCAATATTTCAAGAGGTGGATGTGGATGTCTTTGACGGAGCAAGGATTATAATCGTAAGGGACATTGGGGTTGTATTTATAAAGTTGGTTGTGGTTAGGAGAAGGAGGTGGGACTTAATCATCATAGCTAGGGTTGTAATGAATTGAGGTGGTTTGAGCATAAAAGTTGTAGCTCGGATAAAATGAAATTGATTTGGGTGGTGCATACAAGACTTGACTCGAGTAACAAAAAGGGGGGAGGGGTGGAGTGTATAGATCATTTTAATTTGAATTATGGAAATCGAGTGGTGGGGAATAGGTATCATTAAAGCTTTTACAAAACATGAGGCGGGGCATAACGACAAAAACTAGGATCGTAGTGATCAGGTGGAGCAAAAGGATCATTTTGACTCAAATTATAAGATTTTGTAGATGGGGCCCATTGATCGCTCCATTGATGATACCGAAGTTTAGATTGAGGAGAATATGACCTCCCTATAAAACAATCATTGACTTCATCCGATTTTTATAAGGAATTGAGTTCTAAATTCATCAACCACGTTCTTACCCGATCCTTAAATGTGTAGACAAAAAGTTGCATCATTACTTAATTCTTGGTGAGGCCTTAAAGAGGGAAAGTTTGGGTGATGGCATAGTAGTCATGCATAAACATAGTAAATCCTGGCTCAGAAGAACATGAGAAAATGGAAGTAGATCAGAGTAATGATAATCAAGATCACACTCTTGCATTATGAGGCTAATCGAATAGCTGGTCGAAGGGCGCGAATAGCATCAGGATTGCCATAGAGTAGAGGTGCTTGATAATTGGACATTTTTGGGTTATTAAATCTCGCATCTTAAAAGATACGATTGATTTCGTTGATGTACCTTGCACACACAATACTCAACAACTGAGATTAAATGTAGTGTCGGAAGACAAGAAAAATGAAGAGACAACACAAAAACCACGAAACCTTTAGCCCTCCACAGCAACATCACCAAATAAGAAAATAAAAGTCTATTTGAAACACATGATCAAATAGGTTTTGCTTCTTAACAAGTAAAACGATAGACTAAATTACAATAATTTAAATCAAAAACTTGGAAAAGATCTAATTAGGGTCTAGGGATCTAGGCTCGCCTCCACGATCAATTGACAATTTATCGAATACTTAATCTACAAACTTGGGTGGTCAATTCCAATTCTCAATTACACCCAATAATTCTCAATTGATGGTTCTAAACTCATCTAGACCCTAATACCGTAAATTCTAAACTAAAAACATCAAGAATGTAATAACATAAAATAAAAATAGTCATGAACATAATTAAACCAATAAAGAAATCCATAATCTAATAAGCAATAATAAAAGTAAGGATGTAGAACATTAAAATCTAACAAATGCAATAGCGGGAAAATAAGTTCAAACTACGTCAAAAAAGCCAAAGAAGTTACTCTCCCATCTACTAACCTAAAAATAGCTACATGCAAAAACATAGCTAAACCTATTTGCTTTTCACAATCACATTTATTAATTATGACAAAAGAAGAAATAAGCTCGAACATGAGCAAGAACATGAAAATGGAGAAAAAGGGAGGATTTACTAACAATACATAAATAGCTTCCATATCCAAACTACAAGTCATACATAGGAGAATCAAGAGTATAAATATTCATAAATCTTACAAGCAAAATGCAAGAGAACAACTATTAAAAATTACCATAAGTAGGAAAGGTTATTCAAAATCGACAAAAGCTAAAAGGGCACAATGTTTCAGCACATTACAAATCTTCTCCAAAAAAAAAAACTAAGTTCCGAGGTTAAGGTTCTATGAATAAGAAAATAATGAAGTGTTCATGCTTGAAGAAGAAAAGGGATGAGAGGACAAGAGATATCTAAGATTTCAAACCCTAACGGTAGTAAAAAAAGGGACCAAAAGCTTTACTTTTCAGTTATGAGAGTGTGAGATTATATGGGGGTGAATGTGGGGCAAAATGGTAAAATTGTCAAAATGGCCGAGCGTTGATCTTCCGGCGATCGACGGTGTTTTGGCTATCGATTTTTGTGTTGTTGATTCAGTATCAATCGATGATGTCGAGTGACTCTTGAGTAGTCGATCGACGCTTGCGGGAAAATGTGTGTCGATGATCGTCAATCGACGAATGCATTTTATGGGCCTAGCTCGTGTTTTTCAAGTCAAGACATTTGTGATCCTCAGGTATGCGCTTGGGCCCGCTCAACCATTCCTAGACCAAGAAAACAAAACTAACGCAAATATCCACAACACACAAAAAAAGATAAAAATATGAAAAAACACTAAAAGGATGAAAAGTTACGAAAATGCAAAATAAGGAAAAACGATACATAACACGACTGAAACCCAATTAAAGCACACAAAACTGAGACAAAAACATACAAAAAATACACATAACTATGTACAAAATATTTCTTGAATCATTTAAACATTGAATTAAATTATGCTATTTTTTTCATGGATTTGATTAAGAGAATCTTCCTGCATCATATTTTTTCCATAATATTTATAACATATTTTATGAATCACACAATTTCAAAAAGTTAATTTTAATTAAAACAAACAGTTCCTTTGATTATTTCCCAACAATTGTACACATTAATAATGTAAGATTAGTCATGATATGATATATATATTGATATTTATATTGACAAGTTAGCCATTTTCAAATAAATAATCCCAACTAATTAAAATTATATAATTATGAGTTTTCCGTAATTAGAATTGAATATTTAATTCTATTGATTGATTAGACCATTTTTTTTTACATAGTTAATTATTACGCAATGTTAATTTGTAAATTTAAAATTATATTGATAAGTTATTCCAATTTCCTTTGAATGTTTCATATACAATGACGGTTAATAAAAGATAATGACAATGAATTTCTCACGCTGAAATTTTTGTTTAGAAAAAGCAAGTATACGATCATTATTAATTATATATTGATATATTAAAAGTAACTAATCGTAAGGGTTAAAAATCTTGATATGCAATAACAAAATTACAAATATTATGTACAATTAGATTTTTCATAATGTGTAGAGTGCATTACTTTCATTCATATATAATTTATTTGAGAGCTGATTTTTAGTTTTTTTAGTATTGATATGTTAAGAGAAAAGTAGTTTAATTATACAAATATGTACTTACTTAAATCTACTTATATATATAATCAGTTAATTAAGTATTATAAATCATTCCGAACTAATAATATTTAATTTTTCATGCAATTAAAAAAAATTATTTTTGCAATCTACATATATAATACTAATTCTCTTATAATTGTGTAGGCACGATTTTGAAATCCAAGATCCGCCACTGGAGCCTTCGCCAATTAAACTTTATCTGAAAAATACCCGAAATATAAAGTAACTTGAATCATGAAGAAAGACATGATTGGGATTATACGTGATGTGACCAAAAAAATTGGTTCTTCAAGAATAGAGGTTACTAACCTAAAATATGTGATCAGCGACTTGAAAGATCTTCGAGAAGCTCCTGGCGACCTGATCAAACTTCAAAAGATTCCTGGCGACCAAGCCGGGCGGCCCCAACGTAGACCCTCCGATACTTAAGTTAAATAGTATTTGAGAGAGATATGCGAGAGCTCAATAGTGCGGTAGAACTAAGAGATAAGAGACGTGTTTAGAGAGCATGTTCCGAATAGACAATAGACGTGTTCCCATTCTAGGGTCCTCGTCACCTCTATAAGAGCTCTCCTCTCCTATATAATAGCTCCTAAAGGAGAGGTCACCATAAATCCATAAGTCCATCCATAATAATTAGAGATGAGAGAACTATTCGTAAATAGAGAATACTATGAGCTCCATGATAGAGAGAGCATGAGATTAGTTGTGAGAGTTATGAGAGAGAGATGTTAATCTTGTGAAATAAGGGTTTGAATCCCCTATTTATATGATTATTGAGACTTGTCCACAAATCAATAGGATTCCTTCACAAGGTGAGATTAAATCTCCTAATTATACTCGATCTCCATAATTAGGAAATATTCTCATATTAGAATTCTTACTTCCCATAATTCCATAATAATCATAAAATCTTATTACCATATATATCGGGACCTAGAATCATCCACCCTTTCGTTACTTTCTTACTATATATAACCAAATCGACATTTGATATCGTATCAATACGGCAAGGCATATTCTATTTCTACCTATTACTACAAAAATTGTTTCATTCCTAGATTCTAATAAATTTATCCAATTGCTTGAATTTAAATTCTCCGAAGAATGACTCATGTATATACCAACAAGATGTGAAGATAGATCCCTTCAATTGTCATCTTATTAACCAGCGAAAGAGCAACCTGACTCATCATCTACCAACAACTTTGGAGACTTGAAAATAATTTTATTATATTTTTTTTAAGAAAAAAACAAGATGATAATAGCTTTGTTGAATTTGGTTATCACCTAATGTGTTTGGTATCAAACTGGGTACTTTGTCTGATTATTATTTAGTTCTCTTGGAATTTACGAAACCTTTTTTTAATACTAAAAATTAGTGAAACTCATTTGAACGGTTGACTTGCTGACTTGTAGATATCTCGTTATGTACTTCCATTCATTTTGATTTTTCTTTGTTTCTTTTGAGCTTGCGTGTGTGTATTAAATTCTCTGATGTGGTTTTTGGGGTTTTATTACATGTTTTAGAAAATTGCTCAGACGCAACTAAGTGGACTGAGGTGCCTGCTGAACATACACCATCAGAAGGGAGCTAGGAAACAAAATCGGAGAAAATGTAGGTGATGTTATGTTCTCCGGCTGAGTCATGTTCGATGGAGTCAATGGAGGGTCGACAGTCAACGGACATGAAGGGCTTGCAACTCACTACTGAAAAAATCAACAATTGTGAATGGGGGATCAGAGGAACCTGAACTTGCAGCTTTGGGTAGATTTTTCTTGTCAACCAGTTGCACACTCTGTTTCAGGTGAGGAGTAGCGGACTTGGATAACCGTGGAGTTGAGGAATATGGAGACGCGATAATATTTTCCGAAGGCATATATTCATCATCGTCGGAGTCCGTCATAGTTGTGACTTCCTCCACCAAGTTCATGTGCATAATGGGCACATGACGACGTTCACCAGCCTGACTCTTGGGAGTGGTCGCCGGAATTCTTCCAGGAGAAATATTTCGAAATCGTCGGGACTTCCTCAGAGGGATTGCCAATCGGACCAAAGATACTGATAATAAATGACAAATTTGGCGGATTATCTACGTTGATATCATTGCCCATCTGCCCGGGGGCATGTTGAGTAGCCAAAGTAGCATCGACGACAGTGTAAACTGAACCAAGTCTTGTGCAATGGCTGGTGATGGAATTGCAGTAGGGGCATCAATTGGTGTTGAGTTTGGTGTTACAACACCACCCATTTATTCACGGATGTCCGATAGATTTACTGGGACATGTTCCTCAATTGAGCGGCGCACGCCGGTAGGGAGCTCGAAAATTTTGCTGGGTGAAGGGGAGTTCGACATTCTGCAAAAGACTTGAACAAAAGCAAGACCAAGAGCAAGTGCCCTAGGCAAAAAATTATAGAGAAAGGAAAAAGAAAAAAACCTAATTTTGAAGAAACCGTACCCGGTAGAAAAGGAAGAAGATGGAAAGGCAATTTTGATCATCAAAAAATAATCCCACACGATCTCAAGCTTAATTAACCCACTATCTCCTTTTTTTGTTTTTTGAAAATAAAATAAAAAATCTCAATTACAAATAAAATCGAGATAGGGCTAGATTTTCAAAAACCATCACCATAGTTGAACAGATTCTTTGCAACGCAATTATTCACTCGCCAAATAGCTCCTTTATTACTGGTACAATCATTTGATTATAACACCACTAAAACACTTGATTAGCAAAATTCATAACATGATCAAGAGAATTAAGGGAAACATCACAAGCACAAACAACATAACACAAAGCAAAATGACATCTTCACCAAGTATGAATGTCCTAATTGGTGCTTAAAAATAATGACCTAAAAAATTAAAAACACAACAAATGGTTTAAGTGACATGATCAGTGTTGTTTTTTATGTGATGAAATTATAACTAACATTACTCAAGACGAAGTCAATGAAAATAAACCCCTTAACCCAAGTTAATGACAACCTCAAAATCACTTAAGGAGGTGAAAATTAAAGATTGGTCTTTATCAAGATACTTATTATCTTTTCCACATCTTTAAAAGAGACTTACTTATCTTTTAGCAATTGCTAGAGAAATTAACACTCCTTTTTTTATGGACCAGGGAAAAAACATGTTTATACGGGAATGTTCCACAATCGCCAAAATAGAGATGTTAGTATTTTTGCCACCACTTTTATTACAACACGTGACCTTTTTGCACTTCACCCAGACCCAATGTATTCAGGATATGTATGAAAAAGAAAACAAAAAAATGCATGCAAAAATCTTCAGATGTCATGACTGATGACAGTTTAGGTATCATGACATCAAAACCAACACGAAATTAAACAATGCATATTCCGAGATCTCTTCTCAAACAAGAGAAGGTCTCTAAATCTAATGCCTTTGTGAAGATGTCAGCAAGCTGATTGTCTGTTTCTATGTACTCAAGACTAACTATCTTTCTCTCAGTCAAGTCACGAATAAAGTAGTATCGTATGTCAATGTGTTTGATTCATGAGTGCTGGAACGAATTTTTTGAGATATCAATGGCACTGGAATTATCACAAAGCACAATCAGTATTCTACTATGTAGACCATAGTCCTCTATCATTTGGTTCATTCAAAGCAGCTGTGTCCAAGCACTTCCAACTACAATATACTCAGCTTCAGCTGTAGAAAGAGAAATGCAATTTTTCATTTTTCTATACCAAGAGATAAGATTAATACCAAGAAAAAAAACAACTCCCAGTAGTACTCTTTCTATCCACAAACGTCTCATCAAAATCGATACCCTCAATTTGAGTGTACTCTTGTGCAATTAATCGTGCCTTGTTTCTCACAATCTTTTCAGCCTCATCTGCATTATTCTTGAATATCCACTTCTTACCCGTAACATGTGAGTTTTCTGGACGAGGAGCTAAGTCCCATACATCATTCTTAGCGAATTGGTTTAACTCTTCTTGCATGACCTTTATCCAGAATTCGTCTTTAAGAGCATCCTCCACATAGTTTGTCTCTATTTTGGAAAGAAACAAGGATTCTCGAAATTGAGAACAGTTAGTAGATAAGCAAACAAACCTTACCATCTCTCTGAAGCTTATTTGTCGCTTTCTTGTGCTTCTTTTGCCAAGATCTCCAATAATTTGATCCATATGATAGTTCCTCTAAATTCTCAAGGGTATATTTCTCTGATGTAAGTCAATATGATCAGTTGGATCTTCCTCATCTGTATCTGAATCGGATTCTGGAGCAGCCTGAGTTGGTGTTAAGTTTGGTGACATGTCATCAGTACTGTCACCACCTACATCTTCAGTTTCTTCACTTGTAGTTTCATCTATACCAACCGTAACATTTTCCTAAGGATTCTGATCTTAAACCAGATCATTGTCCTCAACAGGTTTAACAACACTAATCATATCATCAAACTTGACATTTACTGACTCAATCATGCAACGTGTTCTAAGATTATACACCTATATGCATGATTATATCGAGAATATCCCATAAAAACACATTTATCATTCTTTGAGTCAAGTTTTGAAAGATGGTTCTTATCATTTAGCACATAACAAATGCACCCAAAAACATGAAAGTAACTCAAATTCGGCTCTTTGCCCATCAACAAATCATAGGGAGTAACACATGACCCAGGTCCAAAATCCACTCTATTAATTATGTGGCATGCAGTATTCATTGCTTCCCGTGAAAAAGGTTTTGCAATCCCATTTGAAATAAGCATAGTCCTAGCCATTTCTGCAAGAGATTTAATTTTACATTCGGTTATCACATTTTGTTGGGGTGTTGATGGGTGAAGAAAATTCATGTTTTAAGCCAACTTTGGAACAATAATTTGAAAAAGACACAATTTCAAACTCTTTCTCATGGTCTGACCTTATTATACCTATACCCACACCAAAACGAACACTTAACTTTTTTGCAAGTTTTTTAAATGTTTCGAAAATCTCAGAATTTTCTTTTTAAAATTCTACCCAAGAAAACCGAGAAGAATCATATACAATCACAAGTACATACCTCTTACCACCAAGGCTTTCTACTTCAAATGGACCCATAAGATCCATATGAAGAAGTTTAAAACAATTTGACAAAGGAATTATTACATAAATTACGGTAGCAT
The DNA here is from genome assembly GCA_014905375.1 of Phtheirospermum japonicum. Taxonomy (NCBI): domain Eukaryota; kingdom Viridiplantae; phylum Streptophyta; class Magnoliopsida; order Lamiales; family Orobanchaceae; genus Phtheirospermum; species Phtheirospermum japonicum. The sequence goes on from BMAC01000120.1 coordinate 309,714, forward strand.
AATCAAGAATAAAAAAATCAGCTATGAAAGTTGAGCTTTCAGGAGCTAAAAATCCAAATTGCTCTCGGATAGGGTTATTGACACGAGATTCTTCATATCATTTTCCCTTCAGAAATTAGAAAAAAGGGAATATAGACTCAACTTAAGAAGGCAGATATAATCGTGATAATCATAACATGCATTAATAGATAAATCGGTACATCATAACTACCTAAAATAAATTTGAAACCGAGGAAATCACAAATGTTGAGCCACTACATGTACATCATACAATGGGGCCAATAAAGAATTTGATCAAATTTGACGACATACTTTCAAGATTCTAGAATCTGGATAACTCTAAGATTCAAATATAAAATAAAAAATAAAAAAAATTAAAAAAAAAGAAGAAGAAGAAGGATAACATAGAAACATAACTGAAAATTGCAATAATACCAGAAAATAAACTAAGAAGGGGATTCGGCTCGATTTAATTTACAGTTCAGGTCAGAAACCCATGTTTATCATCAATATTGAAGAAACTTTTCAGGTAAAAACCAAAAAGATTTGTATAAACAATCCAGAAACGAAAGATGTAAGATGTACCTTATCAGGATATTGTTTTGCAAGATCTATCAATTTCAGACGACCGACCTTTCCTTGTGCTCGGCCTAAATAGTTAGCTAAAAGTCTTCTCCTTGATAAAGGCAAGGGATCAACTAGCCTAGGGTTCTGAGATGTCATTCCATCATCAACATTACCAGGTATAATATGTCTTCCACGAATTGAAGGCATTGGTGTCTCGTTTATCTCGTTTATTTATGCGGTCTCCCTGCATTCATCAAAAGAAAAAAGAATCGTCCCATAACACATTGATCAAGGAAATGAACTTGTGTAATTTTCTATTGCAAAAGCTGGTCAAAGGGCGTTCAAGGGATAAACTAGGATTATCTATGCTTAGGAAGAAGATGAAATGACAGAATAAGAATAATGAAAAGAAATCCCTTCATATAGAGGTTATTGGAAGCCTACTAAAAGAATAGGAATAAAATCTAATATGAAAGTCAAATAATCACTAAAAATAAACCAACTCCTAAAAGGAAATGAATTTCAAATTGTAAACCAAATCAATCAGCCACCATAACTTGCTATATTAATTATTCGTTGACACTTGATTCATAACCCTCTGATTCGTACGTTTTTGTTATGAATCTTTACATAATCGAGCCTTGTTTTAGTCTTTTAATTATCTTTTTAGGGTTAAGACTAAGATGAATTGCATCGTTTTGCACCTTTTGTCTCGTTACTTAACTTTCCGACTTGTTGATCGCTAATCGGTCCAAATGAGAGTAATTCTATGTTTTTCTCATACAGCTAGAGCGTCCGGTGGATCCAAGGCACAAAGATAGAAGAAGCGACGCTCAAAAGTAGCCCATAAGGACGATCACCGATCGGACAGTGTATGTCTCCGATCGGATTAATTGATGACGAGCACACCGGCCGAATGAACTGGTGCACCGATCGAAGCAGCAAGCATTTGCCTTTGTCCAATCGTACAATACCTTTGTCCAATCGGACAAGTACGTTACGCTTGCAGATTTCTGGAAATTTTCAGTTACGAAATGGCTGAAGATTGTTTAAAAACGGCAGAGAGGCTAAGGTTTCGACATTATTCAGCCTTTGAGACCCTTTGGAGGCTAAAACAAGGTGAGAGAACCCACAAAACACACAAAGGTTGAGAGATTTGACACATCTCTCATACCTCTAGCATAAAACCGTTCGATACCGTATCAAGGTATGTTTCATAGCAGCCGACGTTCGACGCGAGGATTCTGGGTTCGTGACAAGCCTTCTGATTCCACGCAACTCTCGAAGTGCACTCGTTCATCATCTTCAAGGGTTGAAAATAGTTCAACGATTAGTAATTTATAAACTCGTAGCTTTCACGTTTTCTTAGTAGTTTGATTCCGGATTTGTTTTGAATATTTGGAGAATATGTTAGATAATACTTCGTTGATCGTTAGGTAAGGTGTTGGTGTTTGGAATTGGTACTATTATGTTTTGGATTGTTGATGATAGAATGAACAATTACTTTTGGATATTCTATTGATGGTTTGTGAAATACGGGAGATTAGATTTCATGTTATTGTGTTTTGAAATATTGTTGTTGGTTAGTATTATTGGGTTGTTACATGTGTTCAAATAATAGGTTGTCATAGTTGATGCATTATTAGTCAAAAGCATGTTTATGATCGTTGGTACAAATAGGAAAAGCTCTTGTTTGGTTCACACCTTTTGCAATTCTCATCCCTTGTCGAGAGGTTGACACCCTCGAGATAAGAAGTTTCGTTATTATTTTAAGTTATTGAAATTGAATACTTTCCAAAACCCCATTTGACCGTGTGTTTAGAAAAACTTGTGATATTAGTATAATAAGCATCGTTAAATCCGATTCCCATTCTTCGAGAGATCGACCCCAGTTAACTCACTAGTCTACAAGTGATCCCGTTCTCTTGCGTGCGAACTTAAACCCTTTTCAAACGTAGACGCGTACTCTTTAACAGGTAATTAATTTTGAAAGGAACACAAAAGTTCCGCTCAAAGCTTGGCGCCGTTTCCAGGGAATGGTAAAGGTGTTAATGATGTTTATTTGTGTTATTGCTTATGTTTCGTTAGTTGTATAATGTTTATGGTTTGCCACTCGATGCGGTGATTGTTTGTGTTGATGCAAGGTCGACGAAGCCTGAGAGGAGAATTGACCCCATTCATCAATAGCATTAAACGTGTGTCGAGACTGAGACAATTATTTCCTTCCACTGAAGGGAATATTTCGGAAACAAGTTCAACCAACATGGCAGAGAATCTACCTCTTGGAGGGCGAGGAGGAATGAATGGAGGATGAGGGAGAGGACGAAACACCCAAACTCCTCCTTGCGATTATCCATACGGCGTGCCACCCATTGACGATGTGCATGTACAAGAGAAAACGGATAATAACGAAGACGAAGATCCAAGAAATCCACCTCTACTCCATGACGAAGAACCAAGAGAGCCAAACCAAGCAAACAACGGGGAGCACCAACCGAGGGACGATCATCAAATCATGATGCAAGAGAACCCTACTTACCAACAACCCCCTCAACGATTTCGGAACCGTGAAGAGGCTCGAGCTTACAACACTCGAGCGAATCGAGAGTTCGAGCACAACAATAGTGGTCATGGCGGCCCCCAGCCCCAAAACAACCAACGAAACCACCAAAGGCACGAGAATTTTGAACGAGGACGGAACCACAATCAAAATAAGAGGAAGGGACGTCCGTTCAATGCTTGGCAGAGGGAGAACTTTCGGAACGATGGATATGATGATCGTGGGAATTACGAGGAGGGGCGAGATTAGGTATTACGAGGAGTATGGAGAGGAAAGAAACTTTGGCGCACAAGCTAAATTCAGAGGAAGAAGAGTGCGTCGATACCCTAATGAACGTCGTCAAGGAGATCTCCTCTTCCCAACGATTGGTTCTTACAGCAGTGCAATAGTCTTAGGCCCCGCGGTAAGAGACTATAATTTGAAAGTGGGCAGCGTAAACCAACTTCCTACTTTTCACGGCATGCCCAATGAAGATCCACTGAATTTCATTCGGGAATTTTACCTCGTGGTGGGTAGAATTCCGCATCTCGGACTATATGAGGATCAATTAAGGATGAAATGATTTCCAACAACCTTAAAGGACAAGGCAAAGCATTGAATTTTATCGTTGCAACCCAATTCTTTGATTAATTGGAAGATGGTGAATAAAAAGTTTGTGAGTAGTTCTACTCCGCTCAAACAACTGCCAAATTGCGAAGAGAGACCACAAACTTCGAAAAAATGGAGGGGGAATCGTTCTACGATGCATGAGAACGGTATAAAGGGCTCTTACAAAAATGTCCACACCACAACAATAGCGCCGAGATGGTAAATAATTACTTCCATGAAGGGCTGTTTCCGGTGTACAAACAGCAAGTAGAAGTGAAGGCGGGAGGTTTTGGAGAATTGACCGCTACGAAGGCTTAGGATTTGTTCGAACATAGGAGCGAAAAATCGCAGCAAACGAGTTTCTGACCGAGGAAATACAAATTCCCAACAATCCAGATCGAAGAGCTGACAAAGCAGGTCTCACTATTAACGAAAATGAAGGGAGAGGAGGAACCTTCGACACCTCCGCCTAAGATGTGCGAAAAATGTGGAGCAGTGGGACATGAAATGGACACTTGTAACGTGGTGTTCGACAACGAAGAGGAAGGGGAGGTGAATGCCATCAAAAATTACCAACCCAATAACAAGTATGGGAAGAAATTTACCAGACAGTACAACTCAAGTTCGGGTTACGTTCCAAAGAGCTCGAATTACGTGCCCAACTCTAAGCAATCGGACTCACGACCACTTCCGAATAAGAGACAGGGAGAACCGAGTGGCCATAACTCTTATCAAAATAAGGGACAAGGCAACCACTCTCAACACCCTCCGCAACAATATCAAGCACCACAACAACCATACCAACAAGCGCCACCGACGCAATACCAACAAATTCCACAACAACAATATCCACAACTGCCGCAACAGCAGCAAATGCCACTCCCGATAAACCCTGACGACAAACTAAGACTATGGCGTCAACAACTAGAGCATGAGACTCTACGCAATCGGGAGGAAACGCTTCGTATAATCGAGGAGGGCAAGCGAATGAGGAAGCAACTAGAGAAGTTGGAGATGATGATAGGGCAACTCTCAGCCTCTATGGCTAAGACTGCAAGTGGTCCGGGAAAGCTACCCAGCCAACCCGAACAATCAATGGCGGTGCATGTGCTACGTGGAGGAAAGGAGGTCGATAACGGAGTACGAGAAATCGAGAGGGAAGAATCCAAAAATGAGCAGACTGCGGATGGACAAGATAAAGGAGAACTGAGTTCAAACAGTGAAGAAGGAACAGTGGTGAAATTCACAAGTCACGTAACCCATATGTTCCAGGGTCACTGACGGGAACTTTCCATCCAAAACGTGCCGAAGCCAAACAGAAGAACGCAGCCAAAGGAATCTCCGATCGAACAACAACATCAACCGATCGGACTGGAGTACAGGAGACTCCGTCCGATCGACAAGATCCAGAATGTGACCGGAGTGGAGCACAGTGCACATTTCCCGATCGGAACATCTCAGAATCCGATCGGAGTAGAGGACAGGAGGTCTCTTCTGATCGGTCAAAATAGACTGACCGATCGGACAAGACGGCTGACGGAAAACAAAGACCACAATGAGTGATAAGGGACGTCGTACCGTTTCCCAATCGTCTCAAGCCAGCAAAGGAGAGCAAAAAGTTCATGGAACTTTATAACATGCTGAAAGACGTGAACGTGAACCTCCCACTATACAACGTGATCAAGGCAATGCCAGCCTATGTTAAGTTTTTTAAAGAGCTTGCAACAAAAGAAAGGAGAATGGAAGGGAATGAATGAGTTATATTATTCAAGGAAGTGAGCACGGTATACTATTAACCACTTCCACCAAAGGCAAGAGACCCAGGGAGCTTCTGCATTACGATAACCCTTGGGGATGGACAAAAAGCTCGTGGGATGCTCGACTTAGGGGCGGGGATCAATTTGATGCCCTATGCCCTGTACAAGAAATTCAACCTTGGAAGAATGAAGCCAACGAGCTTACGGCTTCAATTGGCAGATCGTTCATTACGATATCCCTTAGGAGTGGTCGAGGACGTTCTAGTGGAGGTTGGATCATTGGTAGTCCCAGTGGACGTTGTAATAATGGATGTTGGGGAAGTGGACACGGCAAGCAAGGAGCACACCAATCTATTGGGAAGACCTTTCATGGCAACATCGCACATTTTAATCGACGTGGGACGAGGAAAGATGACACTCTCTGTGTTTGGGGAATCAGTGACGTTTTCGCTCAAAGACATCCAAAAACATTCCATCACCCATGATTGGTCCCAATTGTTCTTACCTTGATTCGGTGGACCAATGCGTGAGCGAATTGTTTGGAGTTATACCAATAGAAGACTTTGACGTCGAGGACGACGAGTTTGATTACAACAGGGAGGGGGTGGTCACTCTTTTCGGAATTAATGAAGAGACCATGATCGAGTCACCCACTGGACCAACCTTGGAGCCCAACATGGAGCTGAGACCGCTTCCGAGCCACCTCAAATATGTGTTTCTCGAATCCAACGAGAGGAAACCCGTAATCATTTTTGCGGAATTGGCTGAACATGAAGAAAGAGAACTGATCGAGGTTCTCAAGAAATACAAGCAAGCAATAGTGTGGAGTATCGGTGACATAAAAGGGATAAGACCGGTTACGTGCATGCACCGGATCGACCTAGAGGAAGGAGTGAAACCGGTAAGAGAAGGGCAAAGACGTTTGAACCCTACGCTTAAAGAAGTAGTCAAGAAGGAGATCTTCAAGATAATCGAATAAGTGATTATATATCCCGTATCTGACAGCGAGTGGGTAAGCCCAGTGCACGTTGTCCCAAAGAAAGGGGGCATCACGATCGTGGAAAACGAAAAGGGAGAAATCGTCCCAACACGCTTAACCACTGGGTGGCGTATGTGCATTGACTATCGCAAGTTCAACGCGGCGACGAGGAAAGACCACTTTCCACTCCCATTCATGGACCAGTTAAGTACTTGAGCGCTGTGTCGAGTCATATTTAACTTTGAGTTGGGAGAAGTCGAATTTCATGGTGAAAAGCGGGATTTTGTTGGGGCATGTAGTGCCGAGTAAAGGGGTTGGAAGTTGATAAAGTGAAAATCAACGTTATTGAAACTCTTCCACCCCCTAAGGATGTCAAAGGAGTTAGGAGCTTTTTGGGACTTGCGGGCTTTTATAGGCGTTTCATTAAAGATTTTTCAAAAATTTGTCGGCCGTTATGTACTTTGCTTGGGAAAGATGTGCCTTTCGAATTCAATGGTGAGTGTCTTAGTGCTTTTAATATTTTGAAAGAAAAATTGACACAAGCACCAGTTGTAGTTGCACCGGATTGGTCTCTTCCTTTCGAGATAATGTGTGACGCTTCGAATGAGGCAGTCGGGGCAGTCTTGGGCCAACGAGTGGATAAAATACTGAGGGTCATTTACTATGCCAGTTATATGTTGAATAGCGCGCAACGCAACTACACCACTGCAGAACGAGATCTATTTACAGTCGTGTTCTCATTAGATAAGTTCCGTTCTTACATCGTCGGTTCAAGGTCATCGTGCACACTGATCATGCAGCGCTTCGTCACTTATTCGCCAAAATGAAAAGCAAGCCTAGATTGATTCGTTGGATTCTTCTCTTGCAAGAATTCGACGTTGAAATTAAGGATAGGAAAGGGAGCGAAAATGTGGTTGTTGATCACTTGTCCCGCATGCTAGTGGAAGGAGAGCCGAATAAAATCGGATTGTAGATGATGTGTTCCCTTATGAAAGAGCCAATGCCATCGAAGAAATCAACGAACCATGGTATGCTGATTTTGTGAATTTCCTTGTTTGTAAGATTATCCCTAACCATCTTTCTTCGCAAGAAAGAAAGAGATTTTTGTTTAAATGCAGGAGTTTCTTTTGGGACGATCCTTATCTTTACAAGCGTTGTAAGGATGGGCTTTTTCGGAGATGCATACCGGATGAAGAGAAGATAGGTGTGCTAAGATTCTGCCATGACGAGGGAGGACACTTCGGAAGCCAGAAAACGGCCTTCAAGGTCCTTCAAACCAGATTTTAATGGCCCTCACTATTCGCCGATGCACACCAATATTGCAAAACATGCGATAGATGCCAGCGGTCGGGAACGATAGGAAGGAAGGACGAGATGCCCTTAGTACCCAACCAAGTGATCGAGATATTCGACATATGGGTCATCGATTTTATGGGTCCTTTTCTGAGGAGTGGAGAGTACGAGTACATACTCGTAGGATTCGATTACGTATCGAAATGGGTGGAAGCAATTCCCACAAGTAGAGCTAACTCCGATATCGTCCTCAAATTCATCCAGGAGAACATCTTCAGCCGATTCGGAATGCCGAGGGTGATCATAAGCGACGGGGGTAGCCATTTCTGCAATAGAGCCTTTAATCGACTGATGAGCAAGTATGGGGTGTGTCACAAGGTGGCAACCCCTTATCATCCGCAAACCTTGGGGCAAGTAAGACAAGCAACCGGAAAATCAAGGCTATCTTAGAAAAAACCGTGAAACCAACCATAAGGACTGGGCAGGAAAGCTAACTGATGCACTGTGGGCTTACCGTACAGCCTACAAAATGGTGTTGGGCATGAGCCCATTTCAGTTGATTTATGGAAAAGCGTGCCAGCTTCCCGTTGAGTTGGAGCATCGAGCAGAGTGGGCAATTCGCACATTGAACCTTGATTTGAATGAGGCCGGAGGATATAGGAAGCTTGAACTAAGCGAGTTGGAGGAAATTCGCAACGATTTGTACGAGACAACATGGGCGAGCAAGCGGAAAATGAAGGAAGCACATGACAATAAACTCGTCCACAAAAGCTTGGAAGTCGGTAAGCTAGCTTTACTTTTTAACTCTCGCTACAAACTCTTTCTAGGGAAATTGAGATCAAAGTGGAGCGGTCCATTTTTGATCACCGACATCAACGAGCTTGGAGCGGTAACTTTGTTGGATGAAAAGAGCAATTCCACTTTCCAAGTCAACACCCACCGCGTGAAAATGTATCACGGGGGACCAATTTCGCAGAAAGATCACGAAGTGGTGATACTCAATGATCCCCCTCAAGAGATTTGAAGCACGTCTGAGGTATCATCAAGCATAAGACGTTAAACGTTGCACTTCTTTGGAGGTAACCCAAGCTTTTCTTTTCTTCTTTCTTTCATTTTCTATATGTATATATATGTGTATATATTTCGGTTAGAATATTTAAAAGGTGTTCCTGCAAGTCTCAAAGCGAATTACGAATTTCCAGGACTAACCGATCGGAGACCTATAGGCAACCGGTTGGACTACCCCATGATGTGGTGTCCGATCGGACGAGTATTGACACCGATCGAACGAGTATTGACACCGATCGAACGGCGGGTGCGAGAGCCTATTTCGGGAAGGATATCACCATTCAAAGGAGGCCAATTGGGCAAGATATTATGACAATATCTTCTGAGGTAAGAAGGATCTTTAATTTTGGGGGGATGATTTTATTAAGGTTAAGCAAATATTCTCTTTCCCCTCTTCTTGATATTATTCGATTCTGAAAATCCTTTCACCTACCTCCTCAGACCATATATAAGCCCACGCTCTGGACCATTAATTCCACACCAACTTCCCTTCTCCTCTTTGATATTTGTGAGCATTAACCAACACCCAACACCATGAATCATCATAATAACAATGCTTATGGTTGGGTGTTGAGGAAGAAGTACGAGGATACGGTCGAGAAGCTTGAAGAAGAAGTGGAAGAATACCGTCAAAAGATTCACAAGCTACAAACGGATCTCCATGAATTCTTTACTAAAGAAGTTGCTTTGACCAAGAACATTGAGTGCCTCCACGACATCCTGGACGATGCGGACGCCGAGATAATGCGTCTGAAGAGGAGGATCATTGAACTTGAAGAACAGGTTAAGGAATTGTACGAGCTGGCATTCGGACACATTCCACTGCCTAACTAATCCGATAGTCCATTGATTACGAGAGATTAGTTTTCTGAATGATTGATGTTGAGATTAAGTTATTATCATAAATAAACGAGCAATTTTTCTCGAATTATTGAATAAATGACTTATTATGTGGATTAAATTGCTCATACCTGATTTTCGTTTTTGAATTCTAGCAGGGCATCGCAATAATAATAGTTATAATAATAATAAAAATAAAAAAAGGGAGAATAGTGCAGACCGGTCGGTCAAGGACCTCGACCGATCGCACGAAGCCTACTGGACTGCGGTCCAATCGGACAAGGACCTCGACCGATCGGACGACGTCTGCACAGATTATTAAAAGGGTGTTTTTCGCCCCATTCGTAATGTTACCCTAAAATTCGAATTCTTTCCCATTTACAGAGCACAAATCACGAATTCACTCTTCGTGATTTCACAACTCGAAACAATCGAGCAACACCATGTCCGATCGGTGACACAACACACTCACTTGTTTCCGCCCGGAGAATTTGGTGAATTAAACGCAATCCCCTCATATCTCACCAAGTTTCGCCAACGGTCCCAAACACGAAAAACGCAAGGTATAATGGCTGAAACTTGACTTTATTGAATTGTTTGGGAGATTGAATTGCAGGTCTTGTGGGAATTAGAGTTGGGTTTGGACGAATTGAGCTTGATTTGGTTATGTTTCTGAGGCGCGCACTAAGTGTTCGATGAAAGTTCTGTGAGAAGTTCGGTTGCTTCTTGCGAAGTCTCAACTCCGCCATGGCATCCGGTTCTCGTCAACGATGTGGAAAAACTACTAATCGAGTCCCGAGCAACACCCGGGGAGGGTTGGTTCCCTTTGACCTCAAAGACGAACGAGAGACCACGCTCTATAATTCCTTAATTAAACGGGGTGTCTATCACCCCCGTTTCATCAATCTAGAATTCTGGGGAGAGAAGGTCGCACTCGATGATAAGACGGCCGCAAAATTCGTTAAGGGAATCGGGAACCTCGGGCTAATGAAGTGGGCCGATGTTAATCAACCTGGGTATCGAACTCTTATGCTCGAGTTCTTCACAACGTTCAAATCACTTGCAGATGGAACATTCGAGTGTTGCTTCCGAAACCAAACGTTCCGTACCTTCTTTTGTGACCTCGACGACATTTTTAGGATTGATAGCCAACGAGGACCCAACGAGGGATTTGAGCTAGACGACTACGACAAAAGCACATTGTGGGCTAAGCTTTCTGAAGCACCACCGGATCCCGGGTGCCATTTCAATTTGACATCCTTGCGGTCGAACGCCGTCTATCTCACTTACAAGTTTTTCATGCAAGTTTTCTTGGGCAAGGAGGACGCCACTTGGATTTCGTCCACCGAATTGAAGGCCTTGTGGATTGCTTACCACCATGGCAATAAAAACATTTATCCACTTTTAACCACGGCAATCGAGAATGTCCAACAAGTGCGGGAAAACAAAACGGCAAAGCTCGCTATGGGAGCCTTTATCACCGCACTTGCATGGCATCAAGGGTGTGATCATTATGACGATGACATCGTGTATACGAGTGTCACAATGTTGGTCGAAAGCCGAATGATCAATGGACGAAACATTGCCATCCCGACATTTATGATGGCTTCGGATAGGATGAGAGCCGAGTTCATTGAGGATCCCGACAACGATGAAACCAACGAGGACGACGACGAGGACGATGAGAATGAGGATGACGATGAGGATGAAAATGAGGAGAATGAGGAGAATGATGCAAATGACAAGGATGGAGGAAATGATAATGCCGGTTCCCGGACTTATGATTATAACGATTATGGGGACGGCGTGTGTTTTTCCGATGAGCAGTGGTATCAGCAGCAGGATCTCCAAGCACGTATGATGGACCAAATGGGGCAACTGCGCATTCATCAAGAGGAAAACGCGAGAAATGCTCGACAGGACGCCTGGGCTGCGCGTGAGGAAGCTCGGGAGGAGGCTTGTTATTTCTGGAGCACGTTGACGACGATGAGCAACAACTGGGCGGAAACCAATCAGCATCTTTCCCGGTTGACCGGAAACGTCGAGGCAAATCGTGGATACCTCGTTCAAATTGATGAGCGACTATCCCGTCTCGAGCAGCGCTACCCACCTACACCTCCGGACGACATGGACAAGTAGGCGGGCCTATGCCCCACTCTCAGTATCACCAATCTATCCACTTTTAATTGCTTTCTAGACTTTTTACTATTTTATTCGGATTTATTATGTATTATTATTTCTTTTATGTCGTAATGGGATGACTATGTTAACTTGTGGTTTATTCATTTGCATGCGTTGAATCTTGGCACTTTTGAATTCCCTATGTTCATGTTAGTGTTTTAGCAACCAGGAGATTGCTGTATTTTCTTGATAGGGGGAGGGGACGGGACCGTCCGGTCGGTGACACAGAGGCGACCGATCGGACAATGCCCACTGGACTCCAGTCCAATCGGTCAATCTCTATGACCGGTCGGACGGCTGTGTATTCCTCGAGTAATCGTTTAGAGTCCCTTGCATGCTTATTTCAAACCATTTTTAGTAACATAGTCACATTTTCGTAACAAATGTTAGTCAACCAATTGATTACGTCAACTTTTGTTGAATCTTTGCCCATGCTTATTTGTGTTTGTATTGGCATGCCTGTCGGAATCAAGTATTATGTGATATGATGTTAGAGTCTTTCGAGCTTGTTTAAGTGCAATTTTTCAAAACTACTTATATATATTTAAAACAACACTTGGTCGTTACCAATTCTGTAAAACTTCAAAAACTCGATCACCTTATTTAAAACAACACTTGGTAGTTACCAATCGCATGTGTACATCTGGTTTTGAAAATGACGATAGGAACATATAAAACCCATTTCCGGCCGTATATACAAATAAAAACAACTAAAAATCCTAAGGAGCCCCTTCGAGCCTTTATTCCATCTCTTTGTTAGCCACGAGCATTATTGCAGCTCTTAATTCATTTAAGTTTATGAGATGAGAGTTTATTTATCATTGGTTTACTGAGAAATGACTATTACGGGGTAGGAACTAGTGGGACTCTCTAAAAAGAGGGAGAGCAACTTAAATAATAATAATAATAATAATATTAAATATAATAAGGGTGCTTAAGTCCAAAAGAGCATCTAGAAAATAAAAATAAAGCATCTTGGCTAAAGCAAGTATTCGGGTTTGGGGATTGCAAGGAGTCTTAGCTATAAAAGACTAAAAATAATGATACATGGTTATTTGGGAAGGATGAGGAACAAAATTACGCTCTATGCGTTAAAGGGCGGATTGAGTGAGTTATAGATTGCGTTTCTCCGCAAGTTAGCCACACATCCTTATATATGACATACCTTACCAAATAGGCGACATTACAACCCTTAAAAGTCATAATCTGATTCTTGATTGAATGTGCACACTTATGCGATGATTGAGTCTTTGATTTTCACGAGTCGTTGAACGCATGATTATGATGATCCGAGCGTATACACTTACCTGTTGAAAAAATGAGCGAATGAGTGCACCATGTTATATTACCCTTTTGTGAGGAAGCATTCTTTCCATTTCAAGGTGAAAAGGTAATACGAGTTAGCTATATGGTTTCGGCGAAAGTGTTTATAATTGCAAAACTAAACTATATGCACAACATGACTCTTAGCTCTAATAACTTTCACTTCTTTAGATTCTGATCCTTTCGTTTGTTCGAGGATGAACAAACCAATTAAGCATTGGGTGGTTGATTCGTACGTTTTTGTTACGAATCTGTACATAATCGAGTCTTGTTTTAGTCTTTTTATTATCTTTTTCGGGTTAAGACTAGGATGAATTGCATCTTTTTGCACCTTTTGTCTCGTTACTTAACTTTTCGACTTGTTGATCGCTAATCGGTCCAAATGAGAGTAATTCTGTGTTTTTCTCATACAGCTAGAGCGTCCGGTGGATCCAAGGCACAAAGATAGAAGAAGCGACGTTCAAAAGTAGCCCATAAGGATAATCACCGATCGGACAATGTATGTCTCTGATTGGACTAATTGATGACGAGCACACCAGCCGAACGAACTAGCGCACCGATCGAAGCAGCGGACAGTGGCCTTTGTCCGATCGGACAATACCTTCGTCTAATTGGACAAGTACGTTACGCATGCAGATTTCTGAAAATTTTCAGTTACGAAACGGCTGAAGACTGTTTAAAAATGGCAGAGAGGCAAGGGTTCCGACATTATTCTGCCTTGGATTTCCTTTGGAGGCTAGAAAAATGTGAGAGAACCCACAAAACACCCAAAGGTTGAGAAATTTGACACATCTCTCATACCTCTAGCATAAAACCGTTCGATACCGTATCAAGGTACGTTTCACAGCAGCCGACGTTTGACGCGAGGATTCTGGGTTCGTGACAAGGCTTGTGATTCCACGCAACTCTCGAAGTGCACTCGTTCATCATCTTCAAGCGTTGAAAATAGTTCATTGATTAGTAATTTCTAAACTCGTATCTTTGACGTTTTCTTAGTAGTTTGATTCCGGATTTGTTTTGAATATTTGAGAATATGTTAGATAATACTTCGTTGATCGTTAGTTAAGGTGTTGGTGTTTGGAATTGGTACTATTATGTTTTGGATTGTTGATGATAGAATGAACAATTACTTTTGGATATTCTATTAATGGTTTGTGAAATACTGGAGATTAGATTTCATGTTATTGTGTTTTGAAATATTGTTGTTCGTTAGTATTATTGGATTGTTACATGTGTTCAAACAATAGGTTGTTATAGTTGATGAATTATTAGTCAAAAGCATGTTTATGATCGCTGGTACAAATAGGAAAAGCTCTTGTTTGGTTCACACCTTTTGCAATTCTCATCCCTTGTCGAGAGGTTGACACCCTCGAGACAAGAAGTTTTCGTTATTATTTTAAGTTATTAAAATTGAGTCTTTTCCAAAACCCCATTTGACCGTGTGTTTAGATAAACCTGTGATATTAGTATAATAAGCATCGTTAAATCCGATTCCCATTTCTCGAGAGATAGAACCGAGTTAACTCCCTAGTCTACAAGTGACCCCGTTCTCTTGCGGGCGAATTTAAACCCTTTTCAAACGTAGACGCGTACTGGTTAACCGGTAATTAATTTTGAAAGGAATACAAAAGTTCGGCTCACCCTCTAATAACCTATCCTAAGAAATGCATCACTCTGGCAATTTATTCATTTATTCTTCTTATTTTTTGAGGAACCACTATGGAAATATATGTTAATATTTATAACCTGAAAAGTGTGACACGTACCTCAAGTGTCAAAAAATCATAGAACGATTTAAATATGTTGCCCAAGACTTGAACAAGTGAGTCCAGCGCCACTGCAATGGAATAAAACATCAGAAATAAGCAGAGAATGCGAAGAAGACTTTGCTCTTTCATTCTCTTTTACAGTTTTTCTACATTATTTATTTTTTTGGTTTTTTTTCTCTCTTTTTTATTACCATGTTTTCTTTTACCACGTTTTAGTATGGGTAGAGCAATGTTAATGCCATGCATGTCCAATAAGTTGCTCATAAAATTACTGAAGAGCATAATTAGTTTAGCTCTGTAATTGAAATAGAGAAGAAAAAAATACTCCAGCGTTCATTAAGCCTCAAGCAAGATAGTAACAATTATTGCCTGTTGTATATCAAACATCGCCTCTATTTTCAAAATTTCTACAAGTAAATTGGATATACAAGGATCAAATAAATTTGTTCTTATAAACTCATGAACCGTACACATTCTCAATGTCAATCCTCATTTAAGCACCAGGACTTCATACCTTGGGAAAACAAAAATATGGTTGTGGCCACCAGATAATTTAAAAAAGCAATTTGACTTGAAGCTTGAAACCAAATAGTGTGCTAATTTAAACAACAGTTGCATCAGCATAAATTCTCCAAATTGTCCATGTTTGCATAAAATTGCATTCCTTTTGCAAGATTTACTCCACCACTCGCCGCCATTGCCTTCAATAACACCATCCCTATGGATATCAACTCGAAAAATCATATAAACCTAACTTGCACCTGTAAATTTGAATTTTGAGTTATTTAATGAACTAATGTATGTCTAAGCTTGTAAGACCCTGCATGCACATACACCAGATTGTGCTAAGCGTGACACCATCAGTAATTATGGCTAAGAACAGCAAGCTGTCTTTTGTCTTCATATGTTGATCTTATCTAGTTACAAAGAGTCGTTGTGCTCCGTACGTTTCAAGTTGTTGCTTTCTCATTAGTGTAGCCCTTATGTAAACCTAACTTACTACTATAAATTCAGGTTTATGCTGTCGGTGTAGTCAGATATCATATTTAGAATAATTCTAAGTTTTGTGTCTTTTTCATCATCAAATTTACGTTGCTTTCATGGTATTAGAACAGTTTTTAACCTGACTCTAATGTCATTTTTTATGTGTCTCTGTTGATTGCTTATAAATAGAAAATGAGTAACCAAGGCTCTATTGGCCAGCCGTCTGGTACCCGCATTGTTCGTCATTACGGAAGCTTAGAAAGGTGTTAAAACTTTCGTTTCTATTAGCCCAAAAATCAGCTTAGAATGCTGTTTAGCCATGACCATAACAAATGACACCTACTGGAAGGACAAAAGTCGTTCCTACAAGTGTTGTTGTCTTTGCTTTTGATTTATAGGAGCGATATGTCGTTCCAAAATTATCGCTCCTATAGGCATTTGCCTGTATATCTATAGGAACGACTTTTGTCGCCCCTGTATCTTATATACGAATAGGAACGATAAGTCATTCCAAAATTGTCGCTCCTATAGAACTCTACCTGTATATGTATAGGAACAACTTTATGTCGCTCCTGTATATTGAATACAAAGAGGAACGACAAGTCGTTCCAAATGTTGRTCCTATAGYCTTTTGCCTGTATATCTATTGGTACGACTTTATGTCGTTCCTGTAGCTTAAATAACCAATAGGAACAACAAATCGCTCCAATAGTGTTACACAAATTAGAGCAGCCATTCATTCCTATTGATTGTGCACCTATTTAACCAAAATTTTGTTCCAATTCATAAATAACTCAAAATAAATTGACATTAAGCATATACATTCCAACAAGCAACTTGTACACGTCAAATTACATCAACCAATCCTATTAGTTCCAACATTAGATAGAGTATTCAAAACGATTATACACTTCAACACCATTAGCTAGAGTAGTCAAAACGATTCAAAACATTATACACTTTAATACCAAACTAACGAGAAGATCCACCATGCTCGCCATATTTCATGTAAATTCTTACCCTTTGAGTTTGACCGGGTCTTCTTCTGCTTTGTTATTTCAGTGGTTGGTGCACCTATCGGGGGAGAAGATTAGAATGTCCACAATATGTTGTTCAGACATGTGCTTGTCTTAAAAAACATTGTAACCTCATGGGTGATTTATAGGTTTATACTTGTAATTTTTCATTTATAATTTTGCCAAATCTCAAGGTTCCATTTTTGATTTGGTTTTAATATACATTCCAATTAACAAAAGAAAAAATGCAATGTCAAGTATGATTATAAGATCAAGAAAAACTCAAGTATGTCATGGACCCACTATGATTAAGGCCTATGCTCAATAAATTAAACTTATTTGGTGAAGGGCTTTGGATAAAAAGAAGGTAGAAAGAAGCAATACCTAGGTCAGGCTCAGGCAATTCAGGGAGAACAGGAATGGGTGATCCGGCTCCGGTTGTTCTTCAACGTCTCGGCGCTGTCTTCGATTTCGGGGCGGCGTTGGCTCCAAGCTCTGGTTTGGACC
>BMAC01000120.1:335493-368094 GCA_014905375.1 Phtheirospermum japonicum
AAATATCATATGATGCATCAAACCCATACCTCTGAATATGCATCCGAACAACTTCCAACTTCAGAGACTCCAAATTTAAACACTTGTTGCACGGGCACTTAATCAAGCCCATCCTATTCACAAGATGCCCACACATGTTGATAAATTCGCTCACTCCACGCCTAAACTCTGGTGACATTTTGTTTGTAATTCGCGTCCATCTCTTATCCATCACCATGTTTGAAAGCTGGAAAAAGAAAAACGACCAAAATAGTTAGGTAAACTCTTAGCTCCTCTATTATAAATTATTTACAAAATTCATCTATTTTACATTTATTTATAAATAAACATATAATTGTGGATTGATTAAAATAAAAAACCACAAAGCACAAAAAAACACAAAAATATTAGAAAAATATAATACATAAAATTAAAATTTTCCTTTCCATTTGAGTGTGCATATGATGTGCATTAGCAAATTTCTATTATTTTATTTCGAAAACAAACACAAAAACAAACAACCTATTGGAACGATATAACCAATATTCTGGAAGGACATGTCCTTCCAATTCCTTCCAATTACTTCCAAACACATGAATCCGCTCCTGCCTTGTCATAATGTAATTAAAATAACTAATAAATAAACTTATAAACGACATTGCAAATTTTCGGAACGACAACCCTATACTCTGGAAGGACATGTCCTTCCAATTACAAGAAAAAGGATTCACAACCAATTCATGAAATAGTTATCTAACACTGTTCAAGATTTCATGAAATATAATACAAAACAAACACATGAGGCAAGGACAACCAATTCATCTGTCATTTTCCGAAAACTTCTTGAAATATAACACAAATATAAACATAGGAGGTATGGAGAAAAATTGAAATTGTATCTTTGTCTTTTCAAGAGGGATTACAGCAACTGGAGATTCTGGAAGGACATTCAAACCGTCTAGAAGGACAAATCCTTCCAGGTACAGCAACCGGAAATTACTTATGCTCAAAGATTAATTTGAAGAGGAGAAATTAGTAAGGAGGAGAAGTTTTTTGGGCGGCTGGAATGAAAAGTACAAAACCGAAGTAAGGGATAAGGAGCTGTACAAAAAACCAAAATAATAAACCAAAATAATATTGAAAAGTGGGGGGAAGGTGAATATTAGGTGGATTGTATTAAATGAGGTAAGTGGTATTTTGGAAGGACATTTTATTAATAGGAAGGACATGTCGCTCCAAAAAATGCACCATTGAATTGATGCTCTGTGCAACGAAAATTATATTTATAAGAACGACAATGTTATTTATAAGAACGATAAATGTCGTTCCAATAGATAATTGGACCTACAGGAACGACTTTTTTATGTCGTTCCTATATGTGTAACCTATAGGAAGGACAAATTTGTCCTTCCAATTTTGTCCTTCCAGTAGGTGTCATTTGTTGTAGTGATAATGTTTATCCAAGAAAATTGATGGAAAATAAAATTGAGACCTCGACTCTACCCTCCCCAGCCCCCCACCACTTCCAAATTTGACCAAATAGAAAAGAAACAAAACCCTAACCCCCAAATTCATAGTCAACAATAAAAGTACACAATATCATATTGAATCGATTTACTATCAATGACCAACAACTTTTTAATTAAAGATGAAATATTAAATACACATAAAAAAACCTTTAAACAGAAAAAAACCCTTAGGTTTTGCAGGTGGTGTAACTTTAGAATTTTCAGTGGTGGTAGCTTGGTCATCGGACTGTGGTTGGTGGTGGTCGTTGGACTGCTAGTAGTGGTGGCGGCAGTGGAGAATTTATATGTGACGGAGGTAATCTTTCTCGCCACAGTTGAGACAAAAATCCCGACTTTCCACAAGCGGGCTGAGGCGGCGGAAAAATATGATCGAGGAGGAGATCGAATAATCGAAAGTTGGGATTTTAGAACTTTAGATGTGTGGCGGAGAATAATATCAGAGATAGAGGCGCAAAGGTTATTTTATCGAAAGAGATTTTTAAGACTTGTTTTAATTAATATTTATCCTAATTAAATTGATGTTACTTACTTAAATAATTATATTTTACTTAAGTCTATCTACAAAGGTTATTTACAAACTGTTGTAGTATAATAGCTAATTTACTACTGTAACTTAGAACGGTTATACCTCAAACTGTTGTAGTTGGTCAATCACTTACATCAGTTTTGTCAATAACCGTTGTAAATTCTAGTGGGCCACTCTTTTACAACTGCTATTGAAAAACCGTCTTTAATTGATTGTTGTAAAAGACCATTTTTGTAGCAGTAAATAATTATTAGATAGAATGTTGTTGTATTGTGTATACTCAAAAATGCTAAAAAAACTGTTGCGTTGGATTGTATAAGTGTTACGTACTCAATTGTGAAGTGATACGTTTTTATTTAAAAAGTGTTACAGTAAAAGGTTTAGAGTGTTATAATAATTGAACAAAATTCTACCCTATAATGAAAAGTGCCGCCAAAAAAGTGTTTCATTTGACGGAAGAATGTTACATAAGATGTCATGTGTAACATTTTGAAAGTGTTATTTCAAAGTGTTAAAACATTGGGTTTAGTGTAACGCTTGGAAGAAGTGTAACTAAAAGTTACAAAAAGTGATACCTTAAACTATAGTAGCACCCAACTGTAGTATCAATAAAAAATGTTATTCATTGTCTAAGTAATATTTTATATGTTTTAGGTAATAATTTTTTTGTGTTGCCTAACATCACTTGTATCGTAGCAATCCCTTTCTTTCAATTTTTAGAGCAAGAACCAAAGCATAACGCACTACATTAAGTTACAACTGCATTGCGCTCTGACAGCTCCTAGAAATGGTTGCTTTGTGTATGATTATCTGTATGTTGGTTTCAGAAAAGAAAAGGATTTTTTAATGAATTCAAGATTTGAATTATGGTATCCAGACGCTAATTATGATGTATTTAATTTTTTTCAAACTATTAGTAATACCATCACTCACTAGTGCATAAAATCTATTCTAGAACAGTCAATCTAGAACGCCTCAGAAAAAGTTGTTCTACAATATAAGCCGGTGGTATTTTCGCAATAAAAGTGTCATATACCAAAACGCCTTTTTTTAAGACAATCTGGTATATTAGATATCTAGAACGTCTTTAAAAAAGAAGTTCTGGTATATCCTATAACTAGAACGTCTTTAAGAAAGACGTTCTGATAAATTCTATATCTAGAACGTCTTTATAAAAGACGTTCTAGTAAGCAAATCATATATACCAGAACGCCTTTTTTAAAGACGTTCTAGTATATTCGATATACCAGAACGCCTTTAAAAAAAAGGCGTTCTGGTATATCGTATTATTATTATTATTATTTTTTATTTATTATTATTATTATTTATTTTTTTATTAACACTTTACCTTACCTTTCGTGAAACCCTAAAAAAGAAATCGAGCAGCATTCATCTCCTGTCCTCTCCCCTGCACCTCCGATTCAACCACCGCCAGTCCCAAACCACCGACGGCCATCATCTTGCAATCTCCACCACCAACTACAATAATCAACCGATTCGAAGCATCCTAACCAAAAGATCTAATTCTCCCCCAATATCCACCCCCACCGTTCCCAATAACCACAATCATCACCACAACCTGCAATCATCAACCGACGAACCCGATAGCTGGGAATCGGCGGCAGCGTGCAGGCGAGGTGATGGAATCTGTGAGACAGCTTGTTGGGGGTTGTTGGGCGGTATGGCCCGCAACTGATTTAACATCTCAAGGACAATGGCGGCGGGGCTTCGGCCTGACTGGATTCGACGGCCGGAAATGACAGCTCAAGGTGAGCGACTGATTTCAAAAGGCTTACCTTTATCTCTCACCTCCAACGCTGACCCGTTTTCTTTCTCTCTCTATTCAGACTTATCCGATTAGGGGTTTCGTTCAAAGTCATTGTCATATGTTAATTTTGATATGATTCTGTAAAGTCATTGTCATATCAGCAATTAAAATTTTTTGTTGTTATTTGTAGAACAATTCGATGCGTGGTGCATGATTTTTTCCCGATTGAATCTATGCAAATCGGCTCTTGATTTTTTACCTTTCAGTGCAAGTTGTTCCTAATATTATTAGCAAACTTGAAGTTCAATTACATATGATCCCTTCACGTAATTATTTAATTAAAGTTAGTATCTCAGCACTTTCAGTTTTCAAATTCTCAGATCGTGCGAAAGAAACGCTCGAGAACCATCTGCATCTCCAGTGGCAAGAAACTAAAAACCGGCAAGCCGGGACCCACTTCAGCCCCTGCATTGTCCGAGAGTGTTTCTGGTATAACCACCATTAAGGCTGAGGCTTCGTCTTGCTTGGCCTGGGTTCGTGTTGAACACGGCAACTACTAGATCAACATTCTTCTTGGGCCGCCAAATAAATAATAGTATACAGGTTCAACTTTAGATCCCTTGTGATATTTAGTCGACTATTAAGTGCTACTCCTATGAGTGATTTTAACAAGTGGTGCTTTATTAGGTAGATTAGGGAGAAGTGAGCATGATCCAGGTAGAGCGTATTTTGCTTCAAAATGCACTGATGGATCCTTTTAATGAGAGGATTCTTTTCCTCTCAGACAAGTAAATTATCTTATTTCACAATGAAATAACATGCATGTTGATCACTCATTGTTTTTCTAGAATCTAAAGTAGATTGTATTTCTAGTCCCTGGCTTTTTGCACTCATGAACGAGAATAGTGTAACTGATGAGTTTTTTGTTTTTCATTTTATTGTACTTTCCATAAGTCTAATTCTTTTGTATATGGGAAGATTATTTTCACAATATATGATTGGGATATAATTTGGAAAACTGCAGTTCTTGGGTCAGTGACGATTTATGTTGAACATGAAGGTCAAACTTGTGCTATAAGGCATACATTGGATAGTCCATCTGGGCAGGTAGTAACATGTCTTCTTGGAGGCCTATAATTTCTTTCTCTTAATTATTTTTTTCCTTTAAATTTGTTTTTTTAAGTCTGTCTTCATATTAAAACCCTTAAACTCCAGAGGAATTCTTCCAACTAGGTTTTATCCTTAGTAAATGCATTTCTCCTTTTTCATCGCGGTGTTCCATCTCATTGTTTGTCAATCTTGTTGTCACTGTTAAAAATTCTTTTATATTGTTAACTCTTTGGATTTTGTTGTTGATTGAGCTAGATTTGCTTTTATAGCCTCTTATATATGTATGAAGTCATTTGCTTGTGTAATCATTGGACGCGTCTTGTTGGACCATTACCTAAGAATATGCTTTCTGATTTGTTTATTATTTATTTACTTTTATCTAGGGATCACTCAAAATTATTCCTATTTTTCTTTGTGGCTTCTCTTTATATCAGCATTTTAAACATGTATTAGATCTTTTCGTATCAATTCTTGGTCTTGGTATGTGTTAGTAGAACAACTTAAACGATTTTTGTGCTTTTGTTTTTTTGCTGACAGGCATTTTTTTTAATGCAGTTCTCTCTATCTTAAGGTTAATTACAAAAACTACCTTTAATGTTTTACCTAATTATATAAAACCCCAATTATATTAAAAAATTGCAAATATTCCTCGACATCTGTTTCTTTTAGGTAAATACAAATCTTGATGGGGGTGTTTGTAAAACTTTAAGAAGATATTTGTAATTTTCTGAAATAAACGGGGTGCCTTTTGTAATTAGGCTAACTTCAGGAGTATAATATATTCAATTGAATATTTTATATTCAAGCAAGAACAAAAAGAAGAAAAACGATTTCCAACTCATTGTCTGATTTTTTAGTTTTAATTTTAATTTTAATCTAAGAGGCTTCTGATTATTTAATATTGAACAAAATGCACTCCGCGGACTGTGTTTTTTTTTTTTTAATTTTCCCAATTCGTGCAGATTCATTGTCAGTGGATGGCTACTCGTTGCTGTTACATTAATCCTTTGTGGAGTGTTTGTAATTCTGGATAAGTAAGATTGCTAGTTTTGATGTATTTGTTTTCATTTATGTTTTATTACTTGTCTTGTCTGGATGGTCTTTTGACGGCCCTAAATAACCAATTCGGATCTCCCTTTATTCCTGCGGTGTTATATAGTGAATACACTAGGTGAAAACTACTCCAAGGTTTATCATAATTACAAAATAAACACCAGAAGTTTTTGACTATTACAAAAAAATCCCCTAGGCTTGATTCTGCATTAAACTTTACCTCCTTAATTCATAAGAAAAACATTTCAAGCCTTAGGGGTAAATTTGAAAATTTTAAAACCTTCTTCTTCTTTTTTATTTTTTTTGGTGATTACCCAAACCTTAGGGGCCGGTTTTGAAATTCACCCCAATAATAACTTATCTGATGCACGTCGTGTATAAGAAAGTCTAAATCATTTTATTTTTTGAATTTTAGCACCATTTCGGTCTAATATTTTTTTTCATTGTTTGATTAACATATTTTCTTACATCAAAAGGCTTTGACCTTAAAATTAATTTTTCCAGGTTTAGCTTGTTATTTAGTTATTTGATTGTTATTTATTGTAATATCAAACTATGACATTTGACTTGAGATAAAAAAAAAAAAAAAAGGTGAATTTACATGAATTAGTATTTTATTTCCTATTCTAAATAAAACTAATCTCCCAAATCTTCAGGAGGACCAAGAGACGACTGCTAAATTAACTACTACAATGTATAACTCACTGAAAGAGAGGCCAGTGCAGGTAGTTATAAGTTATACCTTATTGTTTTTTTACGACATTAGACAAATATGCAAATTGTTCTTCTTGTTCTTGTTGGGGACAATTATCGAGTAGTATTATTCGGCTTTGATCTCTATATCAGCCTACATTCGCGATTAAAATTATCTTACTTTTTTTATATAATAATTTTGATAATTATAATTCACCAATACTTAATACTGATTATGAAGGATGGCTGTGTACATTTGTTTATGTTTGCTGCATGTTTTTTATTGTTGTGTAGCTTTATTATAATCTGCAACAATTGCATATCTCTTTGATCTTTTACTGTGATTCTGTAAACTGTCTACATATCTGTTGCTGAGTAGGTACAAGAAGTTTTTGTGTCTCTGACCCGAATATAAGCTTAATTCATCTTTCTCTCTCTTCAGTCAATATTAATAAAACATCAAGATCAGTGAATATATTTCACATCTGAAACACACGAAAAAATTGTGTAACATCTTAAAACAAAAGTCTGAAGAGATGAGTGAATATATTTCACATCAGTAGAAACTTTATTTGTGTAAACACGAAACCCTTTTTATTTCTTCGTCTTCTTTTTTTTAAGTGGTCGTCACCTCATCACTTCAAGACTTTCAGTCTCACCTTTTTATTATAAAGAAAAAAACCTATATTTTTTTAAATTGTTTTTATTTTTCTCCTCTTGCTATGATTTCCTCAATTATTATAAGTCCCTTTTCTTGATATGAACTTGTGATAAATAACTGTACAACTTAAAAAAAAAAGATATGCAGGAGAAAGGGATGAGCATGATGGGGCCAGGTGGAGGAATAAACGATGTGTCCATGGCGGTTCCCGGCGAGCTGAAGGCGAAAATCGTCACCCACCCCCTCTACGAGTAACTGCTGTCAGCACACGTGGCATGCCTATGTGTGGCCACACCTATTGATCAGTTCCCCCTTATTAGTTCACAGGAGACTTTATTTATTTATTTCTGAGTCATGAGATATTTGTTGTTAATAGAGACTGGAAGGAACAAACCTTGAGGGACCAATTCCTAGCAGCTTTGGTGCTCTAACCAAACTGGAGGAGTTGTAAGGATTTTCATTACCTTGTCATCAACCATTCTATGAATATATCGCCAATATTGCATTTCCTTATTTATTTATTTAAATTTAAATTAGGGGAATAGGTGATCTTGGTGGAATTGTTGATAGTTCGCTGGATTTCATGGAGAATATGACTAGTCACTAGTGCAGAAACAGGCATTTTAGAACGGATAAAACAGGCAGTCTAGAACGGATTCTGCTGCGTTCTAGATGCAGCCGTTCTAGATTAGTCAGACAATCTAGAACGGAAATTTTTATCCGTTCTAGATTGTCTGACATTCTAGAACGGATAATATATCCGTTCTAGAATATCTTATACCCGTTCTAAAAATTCCAATTCCGGTCTCCCCCGTACATTCTAGAACGCACAATTATAATATACGTTCTAGAAGGTCTGGCATTCTAGAACGTACATTCTAATAGACATTCTAGAATGTTGTATTCTAGAACGTTTATTAGAATATAAGTTCTAGCGTATATGGAATTCTAGAACGGACATTATAATACACGTTCTAGAATGTAGTAATTTAGAACGTATATTCAAAATATACGTTCTAGAGTTATATATTAAAAGAACATATATTTTAATTATCCGTTCTAGAATGATATTTATTAGAACAGATATTCAAATTTTACGTTCTAGAAGGTCCCACATTCTAGAACGGATAAAACATTATACGTTCTACAATAAACACACTCTAGGACGTAATTTGAAATATACGTTCTAGAATATAAAATCTTAGAACGTATATTTATATTGTACATTCTAGAAATTCGTTGTTTAGAACGGATATTCATATTGTACGTTCTAGAAAATCATTATTTTAGAACAGATATTCTAGTTATATGTTCTGGATTGTCTTATTTTAGAACGGATATTTCCATAATCAATACATAAACAATAAAAGAAAATTAACCAACAAATTCATTAATTCATTCATTAAGTCAAAAGTACACAAGTTTTCAACCATCACAATTCAACATCAAAAGATTTTAACACCCATATTGCTAACATTATAATACTAGATAGTGTTATGTCTAGTGACATCTACAAAACGTCAAAAGATAACCTCCATAAAACACTCGGCCCAACGCTACGTACATCATCAATGTCTTCTTTCGAATAAGGCTCTTTCATATCGAGTACCTGTAGGTCAAAACGCAAAAGTATTAGTTATATTCTGTCTCATCAAGAAATTTGCTAACAGACTGCATTGGATGTGCAGACAATAAACTCCCAGCTACTTTTACCATTTGTTTCAAGAAACGATAAAAATCAGTCATACCGTAGCCTACACATCTTATTATCCAAAAAGTTTGAACATCAACGGAGAATTGGACAAAAATACGTCATTCAGTGAAATATGGAAAAGGAAATTAATATACCTAAACAACCAACTCAGTTTTAGGTCCATCAATACAGTGGCCATAATGTAAAGTTCAGCTCATATATAATCAATCGCATAACATCACGGACTATTGTCATGGGCAATAAAACAAATTTGAAATATTAAATGGAGACCTAAATAAACACGAGTGCAAAAAATCAAATACACAATATTCAGTAGCTTATGAAGATTTTCATTTCAATATGATATAATTCAATAAAGCACCATATACAACGATCTTCACGACTGAGTAATATTTAATTACCCAAAATACACTCAAGTCTTTCAAGAAAGCTCAAAATCTAAAATCTATGAACGTACCCAATCAAAAATAGAAATTATTCTAGAGTTTTGTATGCACCATCCCATTTCTAAGTAAAAGAATACTAAAGTCCACCAGAAAGTAGGTTCCAAATAAGAAAATGGAGAGTTTAAACAACTTTGTGCAGAAATAAGCCCCTATGTTGAACAATACAGAGATTAGAATCAGGCATTGCTTTAGGGATATTTTAATATGTAAATTATGTACTTAAATATACAATAAGAATCTTCAGTGAAGTCGAGCTGCAAAAGGCGACAAACAACTTCAACAACATGATCATCGGTCAAGGAGGCTTCGGAACTGTCTAAAAAACCTTGTTACCAGATAACAGAATAGTTGCCATTAGAAGCGATGTTTATAGCTTTGGAGTAGTTCTTGTCGAGCTGCTAACTGGAATGAGGGCTTATTTTTCTTGCTATCAAACAATTTTTCAAATTTTTGGGTAAATTACAAAAAGCACCCCATGGTTTACTATAATTAGAAAAACCACCCCATAATTGCAGAAAATTACTAKAGCAAGCATAATTGCTGTAATTAAAACAAACCAAAACAAATTTTTAAATTTTTAGGTAAATTACAAAAAGCACCCCATGGTTTACTAACTACAAAAACCACCCCATAATATATATAAAATCGCCCTGCTTTGGAGTAATTCTTGTCGAGCTGCTAACTGGAATGAGGGCTTATTTTTCTTGCTATCAATTTTTTTTTTCAAATTTTTGGATAAATTACAAAAAGCACCCCATGGTTTACTATAATTAGAAAAACCACCCCATAATTGTAGAAAATTACTACAGCAAGCATAATTGTTGTAATTAAAATAAACCAAAACAAATTTTTAAATTTTTAGGTAAATTACAAAAAGCACCCCATGATTTACTCTAATCACAGAAACCACCCCATAATACCGATAAAATCGCCCTGCTTTCAACTGAAACCACAAATACGGTGGATTTGTTTAATTTACATCCATCATGCCCACAACAGATCACATACATTGGCAAACCAACTTCAAACTAGCACAAGGATCCAGTGAACTCGAGAAATGCAATCGAACAAAAAAATCAAGTACAAACAGCAAGAATTCAGAACAAGAAACTTACGATTTTCTCACCGATAATGCTGGCTTCTTGATTGATATATTGTCCATGAGGAGTCATGCGCGCTCTTTTCCATAGATCATGACGACAAGGCAGAGATGGAGGGGGGATAATATCCGACGGATCCTCTGAGGCTTCTTGTCTTGCCTTGTACTTCTTTTCCATGATTTTCTTTTTCAGAAGCTTGTAACCCCCACGAGAACATCTCTGTGGACACTTGTTATGCGATTGAATTTTTTAGCTTTCTCCCTTCGTGTCTACAACCATGATAGATGGTTAAATCATCAAATAATTGTCTCGTAACAGCTAAGAGATCATTTAACTCATAAACATTACATCAACATTAATGAATCTGCATAAATCAATCTGCATAATGAAGAGGCTCCTATTCAGACCTTCTTAGTTTCTTATTCTCTTCTGCGGGAGACACAAATGCTGAAACTCAAAAACCTAATCATTCTTCTAAACCCTGACTCCATATTACTGATACCAAGTCACACCATGTTGCTGGACAATACCAAGTATTCTTAAAAATTAATTATTCACATATTGAAAAAGAGCAAAAGTATTACAATAGGAATACTTATTCACA
This sequence comes from Phtheirospermum japonicum, assembly GCA_014905375.1. Taxonomy (NCBI): domain Eukaryota; kingdom Viridiplantae; phylum Streptophyta; class Magnoliopsida; order Lamiales; family Orobanchaceae; genus Phtheirospermum; species Phtheirospermum japonicum. The sequence continues at coordinate 346,677 of BMAC01000120.1, forward strand.
AAAACAGAAAACAGGGAAGGTTTAAAAAAATGCGATTTGTATTGCTTCATGGTTTAATAAGCAAAAATTCAGAAATATCATCCTTTGCCCCAACAAACTTAAAGGAAATAAGATTTTATACACGTATACTAATGTATCACTTGGTCAGATGACCGACCTTAAAAATGGACATATAGTTGATTTAATGAAGCATCTCATCATTAAACACACACAGTTATGCATATGCATCAAGATGCAACTTAACCAGCAATTAGAAATCTGAAGTACCGCACAATAGATAATATTAAGAAAGAAATGCACGGATCATTCTAAGTATGAGATTATAACATATATGAATTGATATAAGTAAAAGATCCAACAATAATGAAAAGCAAACATTACCCTGAAATGGATCAATTTAATATGCCCCTCCGTCTGAAATGAATTTCGCAGAAACTCCTGGATTTAATCGCCGTGGCTCAACTTGTGTTGATCTGCCTCTAAAACTATTCTATTAATTTAGATGAGGGTTTGCGAGTTTTCTTTTCCTCTTTTAATTGTCTTTAAAAACAGTTCTGTGAAATGGATGTTGTCAACAACCCTAAAACACAGGCTTTTGTTTACCTTTTTTGGTTGTCAAACAACTTTCATATCTCCAGACCGAGGCAATACATTTTTTTTTGTATTTCATAGTTTATGCATAGTAAGAATTTATATACTTGCAAATTAATTTCATGCCATCAATATAAAAGTAGTCATCATGAGTGACTTTTATTGAGATGAAGCAGGATATTAGTTGATGAAACACAAAGAAAGTATCTACGGAAAGTGACATTTAGTAAGACTATTTTGTGCCAAACCTCAACAATGTCTTCATTTACTCCCTATAACTTCAAGATAATTACTGAGACGCCCCTAATTTTACAAAATTGAAAAGTACGAAAAAAAAAAAGGCTTTTCATTCTACTAATTTAAAACTCAATTCATAATAAAATTAAAATAATGTGTGACAAAATAAAAAATTGGGTCTGGTAATTTAGGGCGATAGGAAACCAGTCCTATGAAATTTACCTTTTGTTTGTCAAACAACTTTCATATCTCCAGACCGAGGCAATACATTTTCTGAGTTTTTAGGCTTTGCTATCTCTAATGTTAATATTCTCTAATATTATTATTATTATAAAAAAAAAACCAGAAACTCTGCTGTCTGTACCAGAATTCCAAACAGGCCCTTCAACCACCTCGTAGCTTTTCTCATTTCTTTCTTCTTAATATTATTATTATTTTTATCTTTTTCTGTTTTATCTCTGTTTGATATCAAGCATGAGAAGTAAAATGAAAATGGAGATTTAAATTTGTGGGATACTTGACAACATGGTTAGAGGGCAGAATCTATTCTAGGCTGTTTCTATTTTGTGGAAAGGCTGCCATAAAGAACAATGTTGCTGAAAAGAATATAAGTGATAACAAGTGTTCAAAAAGGTGCTCATATATTATGCTGCATCACAGACAGGACAGGAGAGAAAAGAGAGTGAAATTTATATATTGAGATTTTTTTGAAGATGGAGAAATTCTTTTTTTTTAATTGCTTTTACAATTCTAAGTCAAATTAGATGAGTATCAATGACCAAATCGAGTAAACTTCACCTGCTCGGGAAATAATAAGCTTATCTTTAAATTACCAAAGTAAATAAGTATTAGATTTTTTCTTTGCCATAAGACAAAACATCAATTTTTGTTTCTATTTTATAATTACCAATTATGTAAAACTATACATATGTTAATATTATCCATCTATATAATATCCATAAGATAATTACATTTTTAATTTTACTATTTAGTCTATATAATATACATAAGATAATTACATAAGTCAACCTTGGCTTTTACTTTTGATTATTGAGTCTCACACTCTCCCAAATTTAACTCGTAATTTCTATAATTCTGCAATTTAAGTGCTGAAACACAAGGATGATGTCTGAGGACTTTCTGTTCTAAAAAGTGCCTCTTTTATTAAAAATATATTATATTATATTAGAAAAGAAATAAGTGTGATAATATGATGCTAAGAACAGAATTAAATAGCAAGTAGTTAGTATTTACAACAGGGTAAAGAGGCTATATCAGTTAGTATTTAAAACTTAGTGTATTTTTCGCATCAAACACGAACAAGAGAGAATAAATCCAAATTTTGTATTTTTTCCTTTGTTTTTTGTCGATTATCTGTCCTTTTGATATTTCGCAGGAATCTTGTTACGCAGGCGATATAATTTCAGGTAATTGATAAAACTCTACTATGATTTGAAGAACACAATATCAGTATTTTTGAGATCAATCAATCTTTTGAAGGCACTCTATTGTTTGTTCAAATTTATTCGATTTTTTTTTATAGATTCTTAATATTTTCGTCCCTATTGACTTCATTCCTTAACTGCAGTGCATTTCGGCAAAGATGTAAAATTTGAATATATTGTTATTTTTCATGAAATTTGAATTCAATTCGATTTCATCCCTTGTGAGGGTTTATTGTATGATCTGGTAGTTAGTATATATTCCCTGTCTACATCCCTTCTACATTAAAATCTGGAATGAATATACACTAACTACCAGTTCATATACATATAGTTATTTTTCTGCACACAAGAACAAAATGATTATGTAATAATATCTATCGTTCTAAGTAATTGACAACGTATAGTGTTTTCCAGGTTCTAATTACCAAAAAAAAAAAATTAATATTAACTCCTTACAGTAATGGACAATGCATAATTTTGACGCCTGGTGGTGCTTAGAATCTAAAGGTTGGCCTAAAAGTTAAAGTGCTTATACAGTTTCTGAAACAGCCATGAATGCCTACACAAGGGTTCTAACCAAGAAACAATGGGGTTTCGAATTAACTGAAATTTTGAAAATAACTCTGAATTAACTCAAACAAAGACTTAGAAGCTAAAGGTAGACCAAAATTGAGGACTTTACCAGTATAATCAGATGATGAATTGAAATATTCAAGCGAATCTCCTCGAACTCCACTGAAGAAGAAGATTGTGGACTGCCAAATTGAAATACGTCGGAGGCGAGCGGCGGGCGTCGGGCGGCTGGAGGCGTGGTGGCGGGACACCGGCGATGTGGTGGCGAGCGGTGGGCAGTAGGCGACGATTAACAGATTCTGGGTACGGGGAGAGAGAAACTAGGTTTGGGTACGGGGAGAGAGAAATTGAAAGATCTGAATTGTGTGCGTCCAATTATTTAATTAGCGGCTGGAGGCGTGGTGGCGGGAGACCGGCGACGTGGTGGCGAGCGGCGGGCGGTGGGCGACGATTGACAGATTCTGGGTACGGGGAGAGAGAAACTAGGTTTGGGTACGGGGAGAGAGATTGAAAGATCTGAATTGTGCGTCCAATTATTTAATTATTCAAGTATAATTATTTAATTAAGGTGTTTTATAGCTAGAACGTATAAATACAATACGTTCTGGAATTTTTAATGTAACCAGAAGGTATTATAATTTATACGTCTGCAATGATTTATTATATGACACATCTAGAACGTATAATTTAATTACCTTCTAAATGTGAACAGTGTCAAAAATTTTCAGAACGTACATTTCAGAAGGTATTTAACATATACGTTCTAGTTGGGAACTTTCAGAAGGTACTTAAAATATACGTTCTAGATTTATGACGCATACTAGAACGTATAGTAAAAAATACCTTCTAAATGTTGTCAGTCTCAAAATTTTCAGAACGTACATTTTAAAATACGTTCTAGGATTATGAATTTATTTATGAAAATGCCACCGGACAGACATTCTAGAACGTACGCGAAATATCCGTTCTAGTTCGTCTGTTCTAGAATGTGATTTCTGTACTAGTGAATCTCTCCACATTGTAAGATTTCTTGAATCGCATTAGATCTTTTTGGACGATACATTTCATTTATTATATTTGACTTGGATGGACAGATCCTTGAGAAACTGTCACATTGGTGGCCAAATTCAAGAAAAACTAAGCTCTCTCCTTAAACTGGAAAGATTGTAAGTGTTTTCAGTTGCAGTTAATTAATACACGCCGCTTTTGTCTTAAGTTTATTTACACTGGAATGGTTTCATCATTTTAGGGACTTGAGCTTTAACAAATTGACCGGTCAAATCCCAGCTTCATTCAAAAACTTTTCTTCATTACAATTCTTGTAAGTTAGTCATTGCTTCTCTGTATGAATAAAACGAGTAAATTACAGTAAACCCCCTGAATCATGAGATTTTCCGCATTCGATGCATCTGAACATTGGTTTTTGATTTCAGATTTCTTGGAAGTTATAGCCTCAGTGGCGAGCTTAATCTACCTTTTGAAACAGAAAACGGCAAATTGGCTGACCTGACCCCGAAACTCGTTCAATTGTTGAAAAAATGATGGTAATTTACTTTTTTGAGCCATTTATTCTGTAAGATGTTTGCTCTTTAATGTGTATATTAATAACATTCAATTGTTTCCCTGAATTATTTCTTCAGTTTGACCAACGACATAAATAAATGGGCTTTCCGACAAGTGATGAGATGCAGAAACAGGAGATAATGAAGAAGTTTATAGCTGAGGTGAATGCTAGTGATCATTCTTGTCTACCCACTCTAATTGTAATTTCAAACTATTTCTGGATAACTTGAATGGTAGCAAAATAGGTATTCATCGTCTTTTGGTGATTTCTATTTTAACATTTGTTGATCGTGTATTTGGCGACTTGTGTTGTTTGTATTGACATCTTTTGGTGAGTGTATTATTGCGATTAATGGATGATTTTGGGATTATTTAAATAACAGGTTTTTTGTGAAAAAATTGTGATTTAAATAGATATTTAAAATTTTAATTTATGAGGGATGAACAGATTTGAAAAAAAAAACTGGAATTCCAAAACTGTCAAATCTAGAACGTCTTTCTTAAAGGCGTTCTAGAAAATGTATATTCTAGAAACGTCTTTTTCGTAAAGACGTTCTAGAAAGCTTATTTTCTAGAACGTCTTTCTCAAAGGCGTTCTAGAAAATGTATATTCTAGAACGTCTTTTTTGAAAAGAATTTCTGGAAAATGTATATTCTAGAACGTCTTTCTCAAAGGCGTTCTAGAAAATATATATTCTAGAACGTCCTTTTTGAAAAGAAGTTCTGGAAAATGTATATTCTAGAACGTCTCTTTCGTAAAGGCGTTCTAGAAGATTTATATTCTAGAACGTCTTTTTTATAACCGTTCTAGAATTTTATTTTCTACAACAGGGGAAAAATTGTTTTCTAGAACGGGTAAATTATTTTTCTAGAACGTCTCAAACAATCGTTCTAGAATATCGAATATTCTAGAACGCCTCATAAAGCTTTTCTGGAAAATCAGATATTTTAGAACAGCTCTAGTCAGAACGCCTGGGCAGGGCGTTCTAGAATAACTGAAACAGTGCGTTCTAGAAAACTGTTTCTGCACTAGTAACTACACGAAAACGGTAATTGGTTGACATAATTTGAAGGAATTTTTCTTTGTTTTGTCCATAATTGTAAATTTTAGTAACAACGATTTATGCCGGTAAATTAAGTGTTTTTGTAGTGTTCTAAATTACCTTCCAAATCTCATGTTGACAGTAGAGGAAAAAAGGTTATCATCTTCAATTTAATGATTATAATAAAAATGATAAGAAAAATATAGAATCATGCCACATTAGCAAAAAATATTGACCTGGTTTTGTTTTTTCACTTTTTTCCTTTTCTTTTTTGATGAATTGTCCAAATTAGCAGACATGGTTTGATGATGGCTAGTGTCACGTACCTTTTCTTAAATGTGTTCAATATAATAGCCATAACGAATTTTTTTCCCCAAGTTTTTGTCTGAAATTAATGATTAAAATTAAATAAAAATAATAAGAAAGTTGAATCACACCACATTAACAGAAAAAGCCAAATCGGGCATTCTTTGAACTTTTTTTTTTATGAAATGAACCAAAAAAGAAACTTTTCCATAATTTATCGTTACTATCATATATTGGTTTTTTATATTATAATATATTAGTATTTATATTATGATATATTGGTCATAAAATCCTGGCCTGATATATTCATTGTCGATTTGATAAGAGTGTGATCCTTAATTTAATTTAATGTTGTAATCTTTTTTGTTAGGAATTAATTTAATATCATAATATGTGGTAATCTTGTCCTCACTAAAAATTAACATCCTTTTGTGGCTCGCTGAATTGGAAACCTTTATCTTTATTTATTTTATAGTTTATCTAAATATGAATTTCTGAGTATATTGTTAAATATGTGTCAAAATTATGAACTTATATTTTTAAAATTATAAATTTTTCGTGAAAATTGACGAATCCTTCGTGTTTAAATTAATTAATTTGTGCGAATTTTTTAGTACAAATAGAATAATAATATGTAGGAACTGATGAGATTTTTTGAAAGGTGTATGTTGCAATGTGATTCAGGTGTGTGGTATAATAATTGGGTTCAGGTTCAGGGAAGATTCTACAATCACAGGATCTCGTCATGCAAAGAGAAATGGCCATTAGATTGAGCAAATAAAAGATCCAATGGCTTAGAATAATTTCTTTTGTCCCTTTATTTTTGCACAAAGTCAATTCATTTATTTATACAAGTCAATGTTCAAGATTATTGTGAAAGAATATTGTAGTTTATTTGGTATAATTTGGAAAATTGTTATAATAGTATTTTAATACCTTTTTTTAATCACACGAGAAACTTGAGTATTGTTGTTATTTAATAAATTAGAATCGTAAAAAAAGTGGTCATATATATATATATATATATATATATATATATATATATATATAAACACATACGGAGAGAGAGAGAGAGAGAGAGAGTATGTAAACTCTAAGAATAATAATTTTTTTTTCTTAATATAATATTATCTCAAATTAAAAATACTTATATCAAACAACAATACCATAATTAACCATCGACTTAGAACTGAGACACCTATTTTATACTAAGTTACAATAATTGTTAAAACTCTCATTTTAAGTTACCATAATAACAATGGGCTAATAACCATCATATACCCTTAGTTCGTCGGGGCCCATACCATAAAACTCAGCTCTCATTGTCGAGCTGTTTGTAAATATAAATACCATTTTAACCCATAAGAGATCGGTAATCCCATAAAAGAGGTTGCCTTTAGACCTAACTCGACGTGCATGATGTCGTATCAGCTAGTCCCCCACATTCTGTTTGATTGGGGAAGGAAATCAATTTGAATGTAAAACAAGTCCCCTGAAATTCTTCCCACGTGCACCTTGAAAAAAAACATCCGTCAAAAACATATCAAGCGCCAGCAATTAAATGTATATTGTCGTTATGTCGGACACGTGCAGCATGCCCCTTATCTAGTAATAAAATATTCTTGTGGGCCCATAAATGAAAGGCTCACAATTAACCCCACTTCACTTTATCACTGTCCCCTCTTCAACTCATTAGAAATACCTGGACCTGATCGCCAAATGGAACAAACACCGCTGCGATGTAGTAAATCTTACCAATTCTAAATGGGTGTACACTTTTTTACATCTTAGACGCCTACCTCTTGAACAAATGACAAAATCTGAGTTTGGTACGTCAATATCTCTTAGGTCTTTGGTTCTCAATCATATCACCAGCTCTTTCAGCACAGAGGATATTGAAAATATCTAACAACATGACTTGACTACTAGCGTAATGTGTGCAGCCCCAACTACAAATGCCGAGAAGAAAGTGGAAGTCGCACCTGCAACAGAGATTCAGACAGTCCAGATTGTCGACACCACTGGCGACCTGTTGCTCAGTAGAGCTTCAACGGGTAGGAGCAAGAAAAGGAAGACCATCCATGGTCAGTCTTGGGACCAGTCATCTTCTATTATCTATGAGCACGAGGTCGCCCCTGCTGATCCGGGACCTACATCTCCTCCTCCTCCTCCATTCTCGTCTTCAGAACCGAAATAAGTATTTGGACTAGGTGCTATCTGCCCCACCTCACGTGCTTTCCTGACCAGGTCCCTCGCAGCACGAACATAGCTATGTTGGGTCATTTAGAATGCTCATCCCACTCACCACCAGTGATCATTTGGATTTCTCCCCGTATGATCTGAGCCTGGTCATTTTGCCTTTCGCCATTCCGCCCATCATCCTGCTCTCGCTTTCTCCCCTAGGCCGTTCTAGACTATGGTAGCCAGGACTTCCACACTTCCGTCCGACAGCCTCCAACTGTGATGAGATGGAGAAGTTTCAGCCATTCCTTTAGGGTCGAGTATTGACGCTAGATAAAAAGTTCCTGGCGACCCTCAGCATCCCCAACAAGGTGGCTCTGATATCCTAATACTTTACATGGGTAATAATATTCTCTAAAGACTCATTTGCTAACTTACACTTAATAAAATTCTAACTTGTGTTTATCCGGATGCAGATGAAACCTGTCCTTGCCTCCTTGTCCATCCACATGTTAGCGAATAACAATGAGAAGATGTTGTTAGATAAGTGGAAAAAGACGGTTAATGAGCTTGCGGCATAGGCAAACAAGTAGACAGAGCAGCTCTCTCTGACTCAAGGTGAGCTAGACGAGGCTCGATGAAAAATAATAGTTCGGGAAGAGGATCTGAACGCCCTGTGATGCCAACTGAAGACGACAAACTCTAAAATTGCTCTATCTAAAGCCGAACTTCACAACATCGAAGAGTGTCACCCATCGGAGCTAGATGATTTTCATGATGAGCTACAGGATAAGGAGAAGGAGGCGCATGCTCGAGGATTCCAGGAGGGTCATACTCGCAGAGTGGGTGAAGGTCATGCCCAGGGGGTCGAGGAAGGTCGTCGAACATTTTTAAATATGTCGTAGGTCAGTGGTTTGTACATGCTTGTAGAACCAGCCTAATGTCAACTTACCTCCACACCATGACTTTCTATAAGAAGGTTAGAAAGGGTGCCAAGCTGTACTTCAGGACCGCCCTCGAGTGAGCTAACCAGCAAATTTAAGCAGCCGGTCCGAACTTCTAAGTAGATCTAGAGAAAGCGGTAGAGAACCTTCCTCTTATGACTTCTGGAAGGGCAACCTCAGCAAGCCCAAGAGAGCTGTTTGGCGGGACAAGTGTGTCGCTCAGGCGATTGTATCTATCGGACTTAACACTAAACTCGATGTTCCATTCAATGATTTCATCCCCCAAGCTCCCCCAGCTGCTCCCTAATGTATTTCATACATTTTGGAATTTTGAAACATTGAAAGATCTTGTAATGTATTTTTTGTTTTCAATTAATTTTAGCTTTCACAAGTATAAAATCTGCACCCATTAACCCTTCAAAAGTACAAAACCTGTGCCCATTAACTTTTCACAAGTATAAAACCTACGACCACTTACCTTTCCCAAATAAAAAACCTGCAACCATTAACTTTTCAAAAGTATAAAACATGTGACCATTGAACCCCTCTTAAATTTGAAACTTTTAACCATAAAATAACTAAGCCACCAACCATAAACCTGAACAAGCATTGGGTTAAAATTGTAAACTCTTAAACCATAAAATCTCAACCCATGAAATATCACTTAGGCATCGACCCTTAACCATTAACCACAAATCCTTGCTCGCCTTAAGTAAGAGTCGACCTATTTATTTAAAGAACTCTAAACCATTGTCGACCTAAACAAGCATCGGCCCATTATTATGAAAACCATAAAATAATAAAACCATCGCCAACCTAAACAAGCGTCAGTCCATAATCATATAAACTATAAGACCATAAAACCATCGCCGAACTAAAGAAGCATCAGCCCATAATCATAAAAGTCATAGAACCATAAAACCATTGCCGACCTTAACAAGCATCAACCCATAACCATAAAAACCATAAAATTATAAAACCATCACCGAGGAAAACGGTCATCAACCCATAACTATAAAAACCATAAAATCATCGCCGACCTAAACAAGCATCATCCCATAACCCTAAACACCATAAGATCATAAATACATCGCCGACTTAAACAAGCGTCAGCCCATAACAATAAAAATCATAAAACCCATCAACTTGCATAACCAAAACTTCCATTTTATGAATCCCCTCTCGATCTAAATAAGCATCGGGTAACTTAATATATAACCTTACTTGTTACCATGTCCCATACTTTCCTTCCAGCTAGGCATAATATATCTTTAAATGACAGATGTTCTAGTTCCCCAGCACCGCCTTACCTTCATCATTCTCCAACATATAAGCTCCCCCTTTGAGTACTTTGGTCACCTTGAATGATCCTACCCAATTAGGATCCAGCTTCCCAATATTGTATATCACATTGGAACGTCTCCATACTAGGTCGCCAACCTGGAATTATCTTCTTTCCCCTTTTGATTATATTTTGCTTGGATTATTTGCTTGTATCTCTCAACCCTACAGTCGCTTTATCTCTTATCCCATCAAATACCTCCAAAGATCCTCTGGCTAATATCTCATTCTCTTCTGGGTTGAAAGCAGCCATGCGATGTGATCCCCTTGCTCTTTTTGCCGGAATAACAGCTTCCATGCCATAAACTAGGCTAAACAATGATTCCCTATGGTAGTTCATGTTAAGCCCACAGAATTGATGACAGCTCTTCAATCCATAGTCCCCCTATTTTTTCTAGTCTTAATTTGATAGGCTGCACTATAATTCTATTAGTAACTATTACTGAGCCACAATCCGGCAAATTTTGACTTTGAGCCGCAATCCAGCCAATTCTATTTCTTCAATTCTGATAGTATGTCGAAGCCTCAATCCTCCCAAAAACGAAAGAACATGGATAAGAGCATGGGGGCTAAATTCAAGGTCTACGATTCTGAGATTGATTTATATACATCATTGAAATCTCGGCAGATTATTCGACCAGTGGTTATTGACATCGACCACTTGCTTAGCTTGGCCACAAGAAATAACTCTTTCTCCGAGCGATTCGTGTAGTATATCCGAGCCCTCGGCTGTATTGAATGGGCTCAAATCCGAGTTAAGTCCTACGAGCAATTGAAGCTCGAATTTTAAACATCTTACCGGATATTGGTCGATAACTCGTTGGTGTGTCATTTTGGGGGTAAGGAACAGGTGTTCAACGCCGAGGTGATTGAGGTATATTTCGATATTGACGGGTGGATAAATATGGATGAACACAAAGGGGAATATACTGAAAGATGTTTTTGGGAGGAGATTAAGCTCCCATGTGTGGAGTCGACGAATCAATACCCTCTCACGCTTGTGCAAGATAACGCACTCTATGCGGCCTACTGTTTCTTATCGAGATGCGTGCTCAGCAAGTAAGAGCCGACACTCATGAACAAGGACAAGATGTATACCATGTGATGCATGAAAAGGGGGAAGCCAGTTTAGATTTATCCCCTCCTTCTACGTAGCATCAGGAATGTCAGAAAAATGGGTAGAGAGAGGCCTGTTCCACTTTCCCATGGGACTTTCATCATCGGGCTAGCTACGATGTGCGGTTATGCACTGAGGAAGGATGACGTCAGCTTTGATCATCATCTGTTAGTCTTAGAGATGAGGATAGTGCGTATTCCGGGGCGCACCAAGGGGATTTTGAAGCCAGTAGCGAAATTGTGGGAATTCATAGTGCGCGATTGGGAAGATGATGATGGTAGCCATGTTGGGACAGATGAGGCTACCAGGACTACCGCTGGGACCCCTGCTGAGTCCGATGATGAGGGAGCAGCCGAGTCATCACATCTAGGAAAGGGCGAGTTCGATGCTTATTTGGCCGATTATGCGGGATTCAAGACGAACGTATATGATAAACTATCTGTCCTGGAGGATGACGCTCGTTCGGCTAGGCAGGATGCTTGCTATGCTCGTGAGGTGAGAGACAGGAACATTGATCTCTTGACGGCGAATTTCGCCTAGTTTCGGATGGATATGGTAGGTTGTTGGCTAGCTCCTCCTCCTCCTGATTCGATGGACATCGTTCCGTACCAGGGCCCCTTTGATGACGTGCCACCGGGCACTTGAGTGAGGAGAGCTTAATGGATCATGTTGTATCTTTTATTGTCTTTTATTTTCTTTTTTTTTTTAAATAAAAAAAAGAATTAGAAAAAATCGAAAAACCAAAAAAATCTAAAAATATTAGTTAGTTTATTTTCTATTTTGTTTGTTTGTTTATTTTTGTAGTTTTTATTCAAGACAGTCGAAATCACATGGTTCGAGACTAAGGATAATTGCACAGTTCTACATGGAGCGGCTCAACTATTAAGTCTTCAGGGAAGTTTTTCTTATTCCCTTCCTCTTTTGATTTTTTATATGTATTTATGGTAATCCGGAGATTGCCAGATTTTTAGGGAGGGGGAGGGTAGTTGAGTATGATTTGTAACTTATAATTATGCAATCTTAATTCGTGGTTTGTAATAGCTAGTAATTAAAAGTGATTGATTTTGTTACTCCTACGCTTTATTGTGTTTGTCTGGTTGATCTTGTCAAAGTTAATTATGTGTGACTTCAGGTTCTTGTCTTTGAGCGTGTGTAAGTGCCTAGATTTTTCAAAATTAATATTTATATATATATATATTGTAAAATTGTACATGGACGTAAATGATTTCACAAAACTTTAAAATCAGCGTCAATTCAAAATCTCTTCATGCAAAAGTATGCGAGTAGCTTGAGTGTTTATCATCTTTTCATGTACTTGAGTGGGTTCTGTTTTGAGATCTCTTTGAAATCGCAGTGTGTAGTTAGCTTTGAATATGACGATTAGGCACAGAAATTACCCTTATTCCGGTAATATCCAGATATATTAGCCACTATAAATTCCGAATGAGCCTCTCATAGCAAAATATCTATTTCTTATAGCCATGAGTGTTTATGAGTTAACTCCTACGTCATTAATAGCGTGGGGTAAGAGTTATTAATTTTAGTTGTTTATTTGTGTTTTGGATTTGTGATCAGGGATTTATGAAAAGATTGTAATAAGTGTTAAGGATCACCATCCTTCCAAAAAAAAGAGAAAGAAAAATAGAATAAAGAGGATGGTGAGTCTTGTTGAGTTGTTGCCTATGCTTATAATGGCTTATGTTTAGTATAGTTGATTTTCTTACGACGCCTAATGTTTAAGAGGAAAGAGTTGAGTTTGATATCAGAAGCGTATCATGAGCTTCTAGATTGTGTAAGTGGTTTGTTCAGAAGTCGGTTTTGGGTTTCGAGTTGAGAAATAGCCTAAGTTTAAATGCTACGTTTTGACAATTAAGTGAGGTTTTGTTTGAGTGAGGTGAAGCACATTGCTTCGTGATTAGAATAGTTAGGTGATTTATTGATCACGTTAGATCGTGAGTTAGCCACACGACCTATATATTAGATACCCATCCAAAGAGCCTACATTACAACCCATGAAGACCTTACCGATTATTTATTATTTACACACTTATTATGCGATGGAGAAGTTCTTGATTTTTATTTATTATTTGTTGTGCATGTATTTTGATGATTTGAGCGTATACACGTCCCATTAAAAAGAATACTTGAGTGCTTTTGAGCGTACACATATATATTACCCTTTGTGAGGATACATGATTTTATTTTTGAAACGACAATGTAATAAGGGTCTAGCATTTGATAATGCATTGCAATTATCTATATTTTAAAAATTATCAATGTAGCACGACACGACTCTTTGCCTAAACTTATTTTTATACCTGTTATTCTTTGAAATTATCGTTTGTTCGAGGATGAACAAACCAATAAAGCATGGGGTAGTTGATTAGCATGCATTTGTCTAGGTTTTTGTGTATATTTAGGTAGTGTTTTAGTTAGATTTGTTATTAATTTTGGTATAGGTTGGATAGATTGAGCATATTTTCATATTTATGTATCTCCAGCTTATTTTACCGTGTCTTGATCTTAATTGATGCAATTGGGTGATTATTCTCTATTTTTTCCCATACATCTAAGTAAATGAGGAAGCTCAGAACTGAAAAGATGAAGCTTGCAAACCGTTGCGAGAACCGAGGGACGAGAACGATCAAATCGGCAAAGAAGTAGCACATTTACCTACTTAGTGGTAGGGTTAGCGGTAGCTTCTACCGCTAAGCCCATAGCGGTCCCTCTACCGCTATATCAACTGTTAAGGGCGATAGAGAGCTCCCAGAATGAGTTAGCGGTGGCTTTACGGTAGCCTTTACTGTTAGTCGAACCGCTAAGTGACAACAGAAACTTTAAGAGAGGAGTTAAAGGTAGGCTTAACGGTATCCTTACCATTAGCTCTACCGTTTGGAGGCTTTAAAGAGGTGTTAACAGTAAGCTTAATGGTAGACTTACCGTTAGATCCACCGTTAAGGACAAACAGAGAATTTCAGTGACAGGTTAATGGTAGTGTTAGCGGTAGCCCTTACCGCTAAGCTACCGCTAACGGGCCCAAGATCGAGACTTTTAAGGAAACTTTCATTCCAAGTTTTGGAAACCTATATATACCCTTCTATAATTCAACAAGGGTTATGATTTACACATTTTTAAGGTTCTGAGAGGCATAGAGAGCCTGATTCCATTCTCCATTACATAGATACAAGATTGAGAGTGAAGATTCAAGATCACAAGTTCTTACGCTCCATTGCTTTGATTTGTGATTCATCTTTGATTGAGATCTCCTTTCCTTCTCCGGAATAGCTGGAGATTTATTGATTTTCAAATCTTAATAAGTAATCTAAACTCCTTAATTGCTTTCTATATTAGTTGTTAGTTAATTCTAGATTTCTAGATAATTTGTCTTTCTTCAGATCTTGAATTATTATTTGTTCGAGTACTTTAGATTTAATTGATAATATAGTTCGTAATATTTTCCATTTCAATTTCATTTCGTTCATTTATGCTTGGTAATCATCGTGTTAATTTAGTTTATTTTAATTTCTCTTCCATTTCTAAAACCCTAGTTGATAGTTCTTAGTTCATTTAGCTTTTAAATTCTACTTTATTAATTGGTTTAGTTTAATTAGTTTAATAAATTAGTTTTCAATAATTTGTTCTGCTTTTCAATTCGTAGTTTATAAAATCAAAAACCCCAATTATACTTGTTCATGTGTGAAATTGTGATTAAATAAACATCCAAAATTATGATTGTTAGTTCCTCGAGATTCGACTCGGTTTAAACTTACCAACCTACAAGCGAACTCGTACTCTTGCGAGCAAAATTATAAGCTTTGACAAACTTACTTTAAAATTAGGTATGAAAAGTTCGAATCATTGTCACACCCTCATTCCATAATTTTCTTTCCAATCTTGAATAAGAGGTGCCAAATACACATCTATGTCATTCCCTGGTTGTTTAGGTCTGAATATCAACAAAGACATCATGATGTACTTGCGCTTCATGCATAGCCAAGGAGGAAGATTATAAATTTCTAACAGAGTCGGCTAAGTACTATGACGACTGCTCATGTTTGCATAGGGGTTCATTCCATCCATGCACAGTCCAAGACGAAGATTTCTCTTCTCACTACCAAATTAAGGAAACTTACTATCAATGTTTATCCATTGAGGAGAATCGGTCGAATGTCTTAGTTTTTCATCTTTTTTTCCTTCCTTCAGCATTCCACTGCAAATTCTTTGCTTCCTTTGCATTTGAAAACAAGCGTTTGAATATGGGAATAATCAGGAGATAGTATAACACCTTTGTCGGAGGTGCTTTTTTATTTAAAAGCCCATAATCATCATCATCTGTTTTTTAGCGCGATTCCCTGCATTTGAGACACTCCCGCAAATCCTCATATTCATTCCGATATAATATGTAATCATTTGGACATGCATGTATCTTCTTGATCTCCAGACCCAAAGGGCACAACTTTTTCTTCGCCCCATAGTTTGAAGTGGGAAGCCTGTTATCATTAGGAAATGCATCTTTTAGAAGCTCTAGTAACCCCGTGAAACTCGTATCACTTCACCCACTCTTTTCCTTTTGATTATATAGGTTAGGCATGCAAGATAAATTTGTAAATTTGCTACATTTAGGGTACAACGGTTACCAACATCAACAAACAATCTTTCAAACACAACAACATTATTGATATCACCTCCTATATCATGCAATATTTTATATAATCGATCACTGTCTACATCCTCAACATTTTCTGTATTACTATCACTAGTATCATACGTAGACGGAGTTGTCGTGTGAGCTGTATTATCAGTCGGATGTAAAGTTTCATCATGCCATATCCATCGTGAATAACCTTCTTTAAAACTACGACGTATCAAATGGCTCTTCACTTGGTCTGAACGAAATTGTCTCAGGTTTTTGCAATCAACACAAGGACACACAATCATTTCTCAATCATACTTAGTTTTATTGTCCACAGCAAATTTCAAAAAACTTTCAACCCCTTGTATATATTCAAGTGTATTACGTGTACCATACATCCAACTTCGATCCATATATATCTACCACTGCACAATTGAATTAAAAACTCAATAAATAAAGAAGCAAAAGTTAATTTACCAGAAAACATGAAAATTAAATATTCAATAATGATGCATGTAACTTTGTTTCTTATTAAGGATATCAAGTTCAACATATTATTATTATTATTATTATTATTATTATTATTATTATTATTATTATTATTATTATTATTATTATTATTATTATTATTATTATTATTATTGTTAGTAGTAGTAGTAGTAGTAGTTTATTTTTAAAGCAGTTGAAGAAATATTGCAACAAATTAAGTGTTGAGTGAAAATTTTTGCCTATATAAAATCAAATCACGAGTTATGTTTATGGGGCTGAGAATTAAAAATTAGCACACGGTAGTAATTAAGAATTGCACACGGCAGTTAATTAAAAATAGTAGTTTATTCCAAACAGAAAAATAAAAAAAAGTACAAATGCAGAAAAAAAAAAAAGTTCAGTGGTCGGCAGCCTTCCTCTTCATCCTTGCCTGAGCACGGTCCACATCGTCATCATCAAATCGTGCGCCAAGCTTGGTGATGAGAACGGATTCGAGCTTTGAGATTGAGAGAACCACCTCACCCCAATTAGCATTTATATTGCTCAAAATGTGGGTGAGTGCTTCTAACTGGCCGGCTAGCTTCCTCATGTCTGGGGAATGTTCTTCCTGCATTTGCTTCATCAACGCGACAATTTGTTTTTCCTGAGATTCCAATAGTTTGCGGAGCGGTCTCTCCATGGTGTTGTCAGCCATTATTTGTGATGAAGATTAATTTATTTAGCCAAACATGGGGTATTGTAGTTTAATTATTGTAATGAAGATTAATTTAGCAAAGGAGAGGGTATTTATACAAGTGCTTAACGGATGAAATTCTCATGCCTTATCATATTTCAGTGCACCTCTTAGAAATCCATCTGCCTTTTCAATTTTCAGTGTGTGTGAACCAATATACCTCTTGGAGTTCTCACACCTTTTCATGTGTGTGTGTGTGTGTGCAGAAAATTATATGTAAAAATAATAAAAATAAGAAATAAATACATACCTCGATCATATAAATTTGCAAAGAGACGGCTGCAAAAAGAGTCAAAAGATTCAATAGCAAAGAAATAAATTACATGCCTTGGGTTTTGTGGGAATTATTTTCGAAAATTCAATTGCAAAGATTTAATAGCAACGATGAAGATTCAATTCAAAATTTTGGGTAGAATATGGAATAGGTTTTGAATTTTTGTTCATCAATAGAAAACTACGTGAAGACTCAATTTAGAAACTTGGGTAGAAAATAGGTTTTGAATTTTTGCTCACCAAATTTAAAATGCCCGTGTTTCAGAGAAGGCAACAATTAACATATGCATCGATAGTTGTGAAAGAGACCGATGCATGAAGTCAAGAGTATAGGCATCGGTTATGTAGAAAAACCAATGCTATAAGTTTCCAACAACAAAGTAAATTTTTTATTTTATTATATGCATCGATTAAGAAAACAACCGATGCATCGGTTTTGAAATTTTGTTCAGCAAATTTCGTAATCTCGCGCTACAGAGACGCGCCAAAGTTTAGTTAATATATGCATCGGTTTTAAATCAACAACCTATGCTCATATACAAAGTATAAACATCGGTTCTGGAGAACAAACCGATGCTATATTTTTCCAACAAAAAAGTAAGAATTTTAATGCATTGGTTCTAAATCAACAATCGATGCTCACATATTTAATTATAGGCATCGGTTGTTTACTGCAAATCGATGCCTATGTATTTTAATGAAAACTTGGATTTTATTATTACTATAGGCATCGCTCGTATCTAAATAACAAATACACATAATTTTTCACGAACTATTATAGGCATCGGTTGTTTTGTAAAACCAATGCATATAACTTTTATTTATTACAAAAAAAAACCAGCACCACCATAGCCATTGATTTTTTGCTTAGTAACCGATGCCTATAACTTTTTTAAATTATAAAAAAGACCCCACGCGATATTAGGCATCGGTTGTAACAACCGATGCATATACCCTCATTCCAATGGTGTTTTTTGTAGTAGTGACTCCACCTGCAAAATTAGTGATGCGTGTGCAACTTATTATTTTGGTTGAAACTCAGATATTGCATAAGCATTATTTTGAAATATATGAAAAAACAATGAAAGACATAATGGGATTGAAAACCCCATCTTCTAGACATCTTCCATTTGGGGGTAAGACAATAGTCATTAGTGTAAATTCGTCGAATTTGACCCGTGATTCCAAAAGGTACTGGATCAAACATATTCTGCGCTACGACTAATTCTTCGCGTTAATGAAGGTATTGCACGGTTTTGAGGTTGATGAAGAATATGAGGCTACCAAATCTCATTGAAAGTCCTGATTGTGTTGGATTCAAAAGAAAAAATTCGAGTGGATAAATAACATAGAAGATGAAATAGTAAGAGGAACAAACAATGATGTCGTTGAAAATGAAATTCCAAATAATCTATTGTTGAAAGATAATGGTGACCCTATTGCATTAATTGTGGCTAGCACACCGCAATCTGAAATAACTATTGAATGCTTTATTTATTTGGAGGGTCATACTATTCTTGACGCAACACTTGATGTCGAAAATTTGATAAGTGAATATAAGAAATTATTGGTTGAAGGAGAATGCAAGTGATATTTGAGTCTTGATAGTGTATGCAAATCCAATTCAAATATTCACATATTGCAGAACGTTTACTCAATGGAGTATCTAAGCACGATCAAGTGTTATGAATGGTTGAACCATGAGCAAAAATTGAATGATGGAACTCTAACCATGTTATTGATATATGTTTTTCATTTTCTCGAGTTGTGCAATTAAAATATGCTGGTTGTTATAAAATATGGCAATCATATTTTAGAGGTTAAGATTCTTTTAAAAGTAATGCATGTGAATTAGTGTCGATCCTTAGAATGACTATCATACCATCTGATATGAGGTTATCTTTTAAATTCTAACAATGATAGTATTTGGTGATCGTGTTATACGTCATGACGATCAACAAAAGTCAAATATAGTCTCACTCCCCCATTGGATTTTTCTTGAGAAAAGTCAGTTTCAGTCATGATCAATTGTATATAGTTATTTCAAGAGTGACTAATCGCAAAATTCAAATTTATTGATTATTGATAATGAGAATAAAAGTGGTAACAATATTACGAATGTTGTGTAGGATATTTTTTTTTCATAATTTGCAAAGTACATTCCTTTCAATAATAGTCTTTGTATGGATCAAGTTATTTATTATTTCATAATATTCGATCTATGAAATATAACTGGATCATTTTAATTTATATTACTTAAATTTACATATATATAATCACTTAATTAATAATTTCAATTAATTAAAAAGTAATATTATTCAATTTTCCGTTGCGATAAAAGATTTAAAAAAAATGATCGTGCAACGCATAGGTAAATATTAGTTATGAGTAAAGACGAGAAGAGACTAATTACAAATATTATTAATTGATTATAAATGTATTAGTCAAATTATTTTATTTTTCAATTAATAACAAAAACTCTAAAATGACAATTAAGAAAAAATTGAACGATGTATTAATTTTATATTAATATATGGTGGTGCAATCGGTCGGCCTTTGTTCTAAATTTCCAAATTGCACCGTTCGCATAGTACGGTGTAGTTATAGAAAAGGAAATTTATACGGTGTCGTGAGAACACCATTCTTCACTTAAATCACAACTATTAGATCAAAAGTTGGTCAAGTATTAATACATAGATGGATATAAATACCGGGTGAAGGGAATGGTGTTTTCAAGGCACCGTAGATATGTCCTATAAAAAATCGATTATGGTCTCATTTAACAAAATATGTAATTGCGGTGCGGTCGGTTCCAATGGTTTTCTGTTTTATTGATCACCCCTAAAATGCGAACTTGCTTTATATGTCAAATTTGATAGATTATCACATATTGCTGACTATATTTTCCATAACCTTGATAATCACATGGTATAATCATACTTAATGGGAATGTTACACAACATGCTACTTAACTAGGCTTGGGTGCGTCATGTTTTAAAAAGGAAATCAGTTCGGATGGCGGAGCTTTCTTTTCAAGAAAGACAAAATATAACAAATTTTGGTCATTAGTGAAAAAATTATGCTTTTCGGAAAATTAAGAAAAGGTAATTGATTCCTGATATGATAGTTTTTGTCTACAATAAAAAGATAAGTACTGTGAAATGGAATCTTCCCCAAAATTAACGATTTGTATTATCGGATTACACAGACGATAATTACGTCCACTGAATGCGTGGGTCCAAAGAATTCTTATTTTTTGTTGTTGGATTTTCAATTGAGAGACATAAAAAAAAGGGAATATCATCATTTTTATCCTATATTATACATATTTTTAAAATTAAAAATAAATTTTTTTATTTTTCATAATTAATTGTAACATGCATCATACGGGTGAATTTGCAACCTTGCAACATGCATGATTTGTGAATTTGCAACCTCCGACAGTCTATGCACAAAAAATTGTCGTGATATGTGATATTCTAAATGTTCGAACTTTTGCATGAAAGTTTTGTAGCATAATCCCTATATGATGTATATTGAAAAAGTTGATAATTTTTTAATAAATAGTTTAGGAGGTATTGATTAGTTTTTGAGTTTTTTTTGAAATACTGTCAGCAAATTCAGATAATACTGACGGGTTTTGTGCCATCAGCATTTTCAAATTTTATTTTATTATTTTTTATTTTAATTGAAACTCTTACCTTTTTTATTTCACATATCAATAATTCAATACAAAAACTTTAGAATATCACATATCACGACAATTTTTTGTGCATAGACTGTCGGAGGTTGCAAATTCACAAATCATGCATGTTGCAAGGTTGCAAATTCACCCGTATGATGCATGTTTACAATTAATTATGAAAAATAAAAAAATTTATTTTAATTTAAAAATATGTATAATATAGGATAAAAATGATGATATTCCCTTTTTTTTTATGTCTCTCAA
>BMAC01000120.1:377730-404767 GCA_014905375.1 Phtheirospermum japonicum
TATAATTTTGAAAATATAGATACAAGTCACGCAACTTTAAACACTCAACCCTTATTACATTGTCGCTCAAAAATCAAAATTCATGCATTCCTGTCAAAAGGGAGATATATATGGGTGTTCGCTCAAAGCACTCAAGTATTTTCTACATGGGGACGTGTATACGCTCAAATCATTCAAATACAGGCACAATAAACAAGAACCGAAAATCAACCTCTTCTCAATCGCAAATTAAGTGTGTTATCAACAAAGAATCGGAAAAGGTCTTTTCGGGTTGTAATGTAAGGCTCTTTGGACAGTATGGAATATATAAGTCGTGTGGCTAAATAACTCACTCAACCCAACCTAATCACGAAGCAATGCGCTTCAACTCGTTCAAAAATATAAACCTCACTTAACACTCATAACGTAGCCTTTAAACATAGGCTATTTCTCAACTCGCAACTCTAAACCGACTTGAAGCGCAAACCACTTAATCAAAATTGAAGCTTATAATGTGCTTCATCTCATTTACATCACAACTCCTTGCCTCTTAAACATTAGGTTTCATAAGAAATTAAATAATAAAACTCAAGCCTTTATAAATGTGTAGGCAATGACTAACACAAATTCAATTAGACTCACCTTCCTTCTTTTTCTTCTTCTTTTTTTTTTTTATTTCCCCTTATTATAACTTTTTATGGGTCTTTTTTTTTCTTTTTTTTCTTTTTCGGATGGTGTTCTTTTATTACAAAAATTCATAAAATCATAAATTTCTAATAAAAATTCTAAAA
Organism: Phtheirospermum japonicum; assembly: GCA_014905375.1. NCBI lineage: Eukaryota > Viridiplantae > Streptophyta > Magnoliopsida > Lamiales > Orobanchaceae > Phtheirospermum > Phtheirospermum japonicum. The sequence continues at coordinate 378,501 of BMAC01000120.1, forward strand.
CTCTAATAACCAATAAAAATAACGAACTCCTACCCCACGCTTTTAAATGGGTTGTAGGGGTCGACTCAAAAACACTCATGGCTATAGGCATGGATAATTTGGCTATGATTCGCTCATTCGGAACTTATAGTGGCTGGAATAGGGTGTTTTATGTGCCTTAACCTCATTTTCAAAGTCAACTACACACAGCGGTTTCAAAGAGATATAAAATCAAAACTCATTCAAGCACATGCAATGATGATAAACACTCAGGCTACTCACTGGCTTTTTGCATGAAAAAGTTTTGAATTGATGCTGCTTTTAAAATTTTGCGGAAATCAATTGTGTCCAAGTACCATTTTACAATATATAAATAATAATTTTGAAAAATTTATGCATTTGGACACGCTCAAAAGACAAGAACTTCTAATCATACTTAGTTAACTTCGACAGGCAAGCCATACAAACACAATAACGTGCAGAAATAGCAATCAATCACGTAAAAAAATTCAAATTTTTGCACAATTTTCAAATATAAATCATACTCAACCATCCCCCCCCCCCCCCCCCCCCCTAAAAACTCGGCAATCCCCTGATTGCCATAAACGAGTATAAGAAAATAAAATCAAGGGAGAAAAGGAATAAGAAAACGTCCCTGAAAATAGTCGAGCTTCTCCAAAAAGCGCTTGTGCAATCATCCTTCGCCTTGAATCTCGTGAACAAAAATGCCTTGAATAAAAACCTAAAAAGACAAAACAAACGAACAAAAACAAACTAACTAGTAAAACTATAAGGAAAGAGAAAACAAATACTTGGGTTGCCTCCCAAGAAGAGCTTGTTTAACGTCGAAAGCTCGATGCCTTCTACGAGCGATGCTATCCCGGATCCAAAAATAAGTGACGATCATGCCACGCCTTAGTGTTCTCCAAGAGTAAATGCAGGCAATTTAAATCACCAAGGCGGGCATGGCAAGAAAATCGTAGAACAAAAATATTACCTCTCTTCGAGGGTATAAAAAGCGAATAATCTATCACCATGAATATATCAACAACTAATTCGGGCCTATGGTGATCCGCAATCTTCGGGAATATGAGGAAATCCATCGAACATAAGAATTCATCAACACCCAATCCATTCTCCTTCGTTTTGCTAAATTCCCCCTCAACGTTTTAAAAAATGTTGGGAACTAAATTCGAGCATAGGGGTTTGGAAATTTCCTTAACAAACTCATCCACCATCACAATATCCATCAAATATTTGGGTGGCTCAATATTAGACTCGGCTATTTCATCCTTCTCAATTAATTCGTCCACCACCTCCATCTCAATAATCCCACCGCCCTACAATATTTCTTCCACCGCTTCAAAATTAAGATTCCACAACGGTTCGGGCGGAACGAATTGGGGTTCAATAATCTCACCCTTTTCTAAATTGGACATTGCAACACCTCTAGTCTCATCGAGCGTCGTGTGGGTTCTCTAGTGGCAACACCTCCTCGTTTTCGTCCATGAAATCATTAAAAAGCGCAAGGGGTGATTTCCACCATATCCCCAATTTCATCCTCCGCATGCATCTCTTTTAAATCTGGCTCCATCTCATCAAAAATTGGCATCTCTGGTTGACTTGGAGGTTCGTTGATAGAGTCTGACCTTTTTGCTAATGAAGCCATTACTTGACCAAACATGGCCTCGAAATTCTCCATAGTCTTAGATAGGTCTTGCTTCCACGACTTTAACTCGTCGTCCGAATCATCTGGAATAGGTGGGGTGTATTCTCCATAGCTCGGGTATGAAGGAACCGAGTTGGGAGAGGCATAACTCGTAAAATTTTGGATGGCGATATCATGATTATCGTCAAATGGTACTATGCATGTATTCGCCAAATGCCCCCGGCCTCCACAACGATCGCATACTACCTTAGGTGCGTAGAACTTCCACATGAATTTATCGTATACTTCATCCCACGTTCGCAAAGAGTCAGGCTCTGCATAATTTAACCATTTTCTTGCCCGATCTTTTAGAGCATAATGGAAGAGTCACATCCTCACTTGATATCTTGTAAGGCCGAGAAGATGGAAAGTCCGGGTGATGTCCTCGTATTCTTGGAAAAATTTCACTGGATCCTCGCTCGGATGTCCATAAAAAATTGAGATTCGCTCTATGTAGAAATAGTCAAGATCGTAATCCTGCATCTTGGAGCTTAATGGAATAGCCGGTCGATAGCCACTCCAATTGGTCGGAGGTGCACCGTTTTCATATGATGGATACCCTCGATTGTAAGACATTTTCTCTTTTTAATTAATTTTTTAATTTTTTTATTTTTTTTGGGTCGTTGAACCTTGGAGTCGAGAGATGTACCTTGCATACACAACACTCAACGCACAAGATTAAACGTACCAGCGGAAAATAATAAAAATGAACAAAAATAAAATTCACAAACAAATACGAAAGAAAAACGAAACAAGTAAAAAAATAAATAAGGTTACGAAGAGCAAACACAAAAATCACAACCTTTAGCCTTCCCCGGCAACGGCGCCAAAATTTTGATTCGAACTTTTTGCACCTACTTTTATTTAAAGTTGTCAATTTTAAAAAGCTCGCCCGCAAGAGTACGGGATCACTTGTAGGTGGGTAAGTCGACTCGTGTCGATCTCAAAGGAAGACTAGCTTCGGAAGTTCATTTTGTATTTGATTTAACGAATAAGAAAATAAAAATAAAACTAATCTAAACACGCGGACAAGGGGGGGGGGGGGGGGGGTGTTGTTTGATTATTTTAAGAACTAAAGATTAATTAAACTAAGAGAAATAAATTAAATTTAGAAATTATTTAAACTATGAACTAATTAATTAAATCTATAACTATTTAAACTAAGAACTAATTAATTACAACTAAAGATTATTTTAACTTAAAATTAATTATCTAAGATCTAAGATTAATTTAAATATGAATTAATTAATTAAAAGGCTTTTAAAACGATTTAAGAAAACTATGGTTCTAGAGCTTTCATTTGTCTCCACGATCGCTTGGGAAGTCCCAATTGATGGTTCACAACGAATCTAGGCTCTAGACCCATAAGATCTAGCTAACAATAATCATCAATCTCAACATCACAATCCCAACACAATCATAATCACAATTCGTCATGAAAATAATAATTATTCTAAGGGGTTTAACTAAACTAATTGAAAGCATGTGAACTAAATTAAAGAGCATAAGAGATAAGTACTTACTAATTAAATGAAGCAAATTGCAACGTTCCACAACGAAATCTTGAATCTAAATTAATCTAAAGTCTAAAAATTATTAAGAGAAACTAAGAAATCAGAGGTCACTCGTTGGGGTTGTCAGCCCCTAAGAGGCCTTAAAACCCTAGAAATATGATAATGTCAGTAAAAAATGAAATACATAGGGTATTTATAGTTGTGGGAAGTCTTATGTAGCAAGAAACTCTTAAAAACTCATTTTCTGGGCAGTCGCGTTGATCGGCGTCGATCGACGCGGTTCGGATCGACGCAACAGAGAGTTTGGGGGCATTGGCATCGATTAGGGTTTCTATAACGGTTCTGGCGTCGACCGACGTAAACTGGTCGACGCGGGCGGGCTGGTCGAGCAACGCAGGCTTGGTCGGCAGCGCTCAGCAGGCTTGGTCGGCAGCGCTCGGCAGGCGGGATACTATAATGGTTCCAGATGGAAAACCGTTATACAAAGTCGGCAGCTTCAAATTCTTCAAATCGCTGCCCATTTTCGCTGAAACTCTACTTGCGGCCCATCCTTGACTAAACCCAAACTTAAATACTTATAAATACCTAAAATAAACATAAAATTAATTAATTATAATTAAAATATAATAAAATAAGTTGGAGATAAGAAAATACGAAAATGTGTTAAATCTTTCCAACTTTCACCAAAATCAACAATAAAAACGAGCTAAAATACTAATTAAAATCAAGACAAATTTATGTTAATCAATAAGCTCAATCAATTTATTTTCATTTGACATTGTTTGGTCTTGTCAAGATTTATGAACCTAGGTCCCTAGTAAGCTCAGTGTGTTTATCTTCATCTGCCATTGTTTGGTCTTGTCAAGAGTCATGAATGTGAAAAGGTAAATTCGAATAGTAACTTATCTAATAGTCCCTTGTTGGTATAAATATGTATTGGAATAAATAATGGAGAAGTTATCAACATGTACATATCAATTACTTCTATCTTATTTAAGAAAAAAAGCAAATGGTAAACTACGTTAATGACACAAATGGTCCTCCTAAACTTAGGGTCCAGACACTCGATTACAACTGTGAAGGAAATTCTAAGTGGACCCTTCATAGAAAAGAACGCCTACTAGAATTCCTAATCACTCAAAAAGACATCGATGATTGGAATCCAAATGACGGACCATAACCAGACAAACAAGTGAAGGAAGTAAAAGATCTACTTAATTATTGCTTTACGACTGAACGTACCATTTCAAAGGCTGACGTCACCACAAGGATTGTCTAACTTGAAAGCTGGTCCAGGTTCTTCAAACAACTGATCTAGACCCCTAGTACAATTTGGAATGGAAATGTAAAAATGGTCTTCGGGGATCATAACGTCCGAAAGAAGTTTATGTCTGTAAGTTCTACACTCTCTCTTTAATGATTAAATGCAAACTGAATCTGTCATTATTCTAACTTACTGTAATGAATATAGGATTGTCCAGTCAAAAGCTACACTTTTGTCGGGGAACCCTTGCTCACAAAAATGGAAGTACTTTTCGAAGAAGCGTACCTAACTAACAACAGTGGAATCTCTATAGGTGGAAGTGGGCAGGAGAAGAAACATGCGTAGTGAAGATTGTTGAACAATTGCATGTTGGTCTATGTATCCTCATCACAACATACCTTTTTAAGTAATCTACGTGGCTGATTGTGAGGTGGTTCTTCAATTAGCATTGTTGTGTTATTTTCTTAATCCCCTTCATCTGGCGCGTCACATTCTTCATCCTCGTCCACATGTACACCCCAACTCTCATTATCTTGACTCACATATTGATATTGAATTAGTGTCGTATGGAAGTGTGTTCACGAAAAGACCTAATGATTTGGAACTGCGAAGTCCTGGAATCCACTACTTATATCTTTGTAAAGAAGATCGGTGAACGATTGCCTTACAATGGGAGGAGTACATAACTCTACCCCAGATGATTCAAATGTAGGAATGTAATCATCTCCGTCATTTGGATCAGGTTATCTATGAGATGAAGATCGACCAACAATATTTGTATTCAAAGAGGCAAAATATTATTATTGTAATATTAATCATAATGTTATATATATATAAAATGATTATTAACGAATCACACATTTACCAAGATGTGTAATCATGGTAGCCCGGGTGCGGCTGCGGGTGCCCTATGATGAGATAATGAGGATAGACCGTGTGTTTTTTTTCTTGCACTACCCGATGTGTGTACCGTGCATGGATCTAGAGCATTCTCTTTTAGATCCCCATGAATACGAAGTATTTGCCTCATTTTATCACCGACTGACCGAAGTGCATCATGAATACGACGATACGAGTCAAAATCTTCATCTATATCATCTAACGCAACACGGTCGAGTCACTCACTCTAAGTACCCTACAAAACACAAAAGATTTAACAACGAATCTCATAAATAATTAAATACATTGAGCGAGGATAAAGTGAATAATATTTACAATGGCATCGTGAATGCTGACGTCTAATGGTTTGTATCCCCCCTCTTTATGTCTCTACAAATGATATATGAAATGATGCACATTTTGTTGATACCATTTAAAATATTCGCACATCGTACCAGCCCCTGTATGAGTTGGAGTGTCTTTTAACCTCGTAGCCTCTCGTAAAGTCAATGCATGAATTTAGTCATGATGACGGGCAGTCCACTAAATGTAATGATCATGTGCTCGAGAGACTTTGTGAAATTCTTCAAAATTTAATTTTGCTGGTATATGAAATGTTTTGGACTATACCGAATTGTAGGGTAACTCGCTTCAGAAATTAGACCTCAACAATTGTCCAGCATATGAGTGGACACTCCCTGAACTAATTTTCACCCAAACATCTTTCACAAAATATAGAAATTTTAGGTGCACTCATATCATAGGGTTCCCATGTCCAATGCACATTTCAATAATTATCATCAATTTTCTTTGTATAAAATAAATAAAGTTATTTTAGTACTTTACCTCTACATCATGCAACCGATCAAGTGACTCCTGGAATACTCGTAATGTATTTTTAGCACTTCACATATGATTATGTCGTGAAATCCATCTAAATAAACATTAAAGTCAACTTAGTAAAATGGAATTACAACTAAAAGATGCGTATAAAGTAACATGTTATACCTAGTACCATAGGACGGTACTGATAATGTGACGTCATTGATTGTAACGTACATGGTTTGAAGATCGAGCATGGTCCATATAAACTCTGGTCTAGTGGAGGAGTTCGGGACAAAGCTCAAAACTATGATAAATTTAGGAGACCACTGATTTTCTTCTCTCCTGGTTCATAGCGTTACAAAACTCACGATATAAATATATTAGCACAACACTACCTTACCTAATAATTGAAATGGGAAAAGCATAATATATATATATATAGTTTTTGGTTGTACCGAGCATCAATATAGAATCAAGTAATAGAAATGCAATCCCATGCGCATACTTCACAACCTCGTCCTACGATGTGTCATCATATGGTTAGTGGATTCTAAGATGCTCATTCAATGTCAAGAATCTCAGACAATTGATTAGCATGCATTTGTCTTGATTTTTATATATATTTAGGTGGTATGTTAGTTCGATTTGTTATTAATTTCGGTATAGGTTGGATATATTGAGCATATTTTAATATTTATGTATCTTCGGCTTATTTTACCTTGTTTTATGTTTATTTCATAGATTTTGAAGTATTTAGGTCTTGAGATGGATGAGTGTGGGCCTACGAGTGAATTTTTAACGAAACTGGGCTTCAATATGGCATATTACTGCTGACACTTGGTATGTTGCCCACACCAGGTTACCAAGTGTTAGCACAAATTCGGGAATTTAGAGCCCTCGGCCCATAAAACGAATCAGCCCACTTCCGTGCCTTAAAAATGAGAAGTGTCCAGCAGCAGAGGGACACAACCAGCAGGGGTGAGAATGCTTTCTTTCTTCTCGGACCTCTTGGATTGACAACCCAAGAGTGTTCTTTGTTTTCTTTCTACTACCTTTTAGTTTCAAATTCTAATTCGCAGTTTTAGTAAATCTTAGATAGTTTCTTAGTTTTAGTAGATATTAGATTAATTAATTAGTAGATTTAGTTTAATTTCTCGATTGAACGATGTTACTCTCATTCGTTAATTAGTAACTTTTCAATTTTCTTTGCTTTACTAGTTTAATTTCTTGCTTGATTAGTTGTTTACGTTTTCTTGATGGGATTATGATGCTCGTATGTTGGTAGTTAATTCTAGATTAAGTGGAATACTTTAGTTAGTTTTGCTGCAATTCCTAGTACTCTTTTCAATTCATAGAATGTAATATGATATTCATTATTGCCAATCAAAGCTCCATTGTTGCTTATTCAAGTTGTTCATCGTATTCATGATTGCTTTAAGATTGTATTGATGAATTGATTGATGGTTGTTGGTTAAAATTCACGGGTCTAGTGCTTAGAATCATTTAAAACCATCAATTGGGATTGTTCTGTACTTAATCTACAAGTTGGGATTGACAACCCTAGCTTGTAGGTAAGGTGTTCGATGAAATGCCCAAATAGTCGTGGAGATGAGTCTAGATCTCTAGACCACCACTTTCTTAATCTTTTCAAAGTTATTGATTTCATTGTTCATCGTTTAAGTCAACATCTTGAGTCCAAGTGTTTAGATTAGCTTTTTCTTCATTATTTTCTCATTCGTGAAATCAAACAGTAAAAGAGCTTCCGATTAGTTTTCCTTGAGAGATTTGACTCGAGTCAACTTACCAGCCTACAAGTGACCTCGTACTCTTGCGAGCGAACTTTAAAGATTGACAAACTTATATTTAAAAGTAGGTGCGAAAAGTTCGATTCAAGAATTTTGCGCCGTTGCCAGGGAAGGCTAAAGGTTGTGATTTCTGTGTTTGGTTTTCGTGTTCTTTGTTCGTGTTTTTATTTGTTTAGTTTGTGTTTAGGGAATTTTCTTTTTATTTGTTTTTGTTATTTTCCACTGGTACGTTTAATCTTGTGCATTGAGTGTTGTGTATGCAAGGTACATCTCTTGAGGATTGAGATTCAACAACTCCTTTAAAAAAATTATAAAAAAATGTCTAACCCGTACGCTAGTCGTGCCGTTTGATCGGCCATCCCATTGAGCTCCAAGATGCGGGATTACGATCCTGACAATTTCTACCATGAGCAAATCCCAGTTTTACATGGTCTTCCGAGCGAGGATCTGCTGAAGTTTATCCGAGAGTACGAGGCCATCACCAGACGTTTCCTCTTCTCGGCCTTACGAAGGATCAAGTGAAGATTCGACTCTTCATTTTCACATTAAAGGATCGAGCAACAAAATGGTTAAGAAATTTAGAGCCCGTTTCCCTGAAAACATGGAAGGAAGTGTACGATCGGTTCATGGGGACGTTCTACTAACCTGAATGGACCCCATCTTCAAATTTATATGAGTCAAGACACAATGACCAGAAGCTTGAGGAAATGGCCAAAGAGATGGCAGCCCTAAAAGCCAAGATAACAAGTCGGGCTTCTTCGAAAAAGATCATTATGGTATGTAGTTGTTGCAGAGCACCAGGACATTGGGCTATTGTATGCCCAATAACGTTTGACGAAGAGCTACAGGAGGAACTTATCGCCATTCAGAATTATCCGAGCTACGACACTTATGCCCCTCCACACTAGATTTCCTACTACCCGAGCTATGAAGAATATAAACCAAACAATCAATTTTTGGTGTGGCGGCAAAATATAGAAGTTGAGACTATTCGTGCTCGGGACGAAATTTGCAAGTGACTGTGCAGGTAAATGAACTTTCTAAGAATATGAAGAATTTGGAGACAATGATGGGTCAAGTGCCGGCTTCTCTAGCGAAATTGGCGAACGAGAAAGATAAACTTCCAAGTCAACCAGATTTGTCGATTCTTAATGTGGTGGATCCCATCTTGGATGTAGAGAATTAGAGCTTGAACGCTCGTTTGGGTGATGTATGTAATGAGGTTGATGTCGGGGATTTGGTTGAGTGCATCACCCTCTTAAGCTATTTGATGAGGTTTTGGACAGGAATGTTGGGGTGTTGCTGTTGGAGGGCCCGGAGGATGTTGGAGATTCGAGTTTACTTGCTCTCTGTGAGAATGGTGAAGTTATGGTGCCATTTTTGGAGGAGGGAGAGATTATTGAGCCTCATTGCATTATGTCTGATGCTTTAATTAATATTAAATTTGAGGTGGTGGAAGAGATAGTCGAGAAGGATTCTGATCCCCCTCCCCTATGCCCGGATATGGCATTAAATATTTTTCAGAACATTGAGGGGGATGTCAAAAAAATGAAGGAGTTCGGGTGGACATATGGTTATGTCGTTTGTCCGATGGATTTCCTAGTTATTCTAGTGATCGAGAATCGCCCCGTGCTCTGATTGACTTCTGATATCTTCGTGGTGATCGATTACTTGCGATTCTGACCTCCGACGCAAGTAGAAGTTTTGACTTCTCTTATTCTACGACTTGCTTTTCGTGCCCGTCTTGATGATTTTAATCTCACGTTCTTACTCTTAGAGAACACTAAGGCATGGAATGACCGCCACTTATTTTTGGATCCTGGATACCATCACTCGTATGAGTTGTCGAGCTTTGGACGTTAACCAAGCGCTTCTTGGGAGGCAACCCAAGCATCGGTTTTCTTTTTCTTTTTCCTTAGTTTTTCTTTTGATTTTTATTTCTTTTATTTTTTGTGTATAATTTATTTAGTTAAGTTAATTATTGTGGTACGTTGATGCGTTTGTTGATGTGCAAAAAATAAGGTGAATTTTCCAATTTCGGATACCTAACGGTAGGTTAGCGGTAGCACCTACTGTTAACCCTACCGTTAGCGTACTGCTAAGGATCTTAAAGACGAAGATCAACCGCTAAAGCTACCACTAGCTACAAACAGAGACTCTTAACGGTAGCTTCAACCGTTAAGGCTACCGCTAGCTGCAAACAGAGAGGTTTTCTAGTAGCTTAGCGGTAGCTTCAACCACTAAATCTACCACTAGCCACAAACATAGAGGTTTTACGGTGGCCTAACGGTAGCTTTTACGGCTAGTTCTTCCACTAGCGTACTTTTCAAGGTCCTTACAACGTAGACTCACTGTTAGCCCGAACCGTTAGCGACATTCAAAGACTCTTAGCAGTAGGTTCGACCGCTAACCTACCATTAGCATTTTCGAGGCCGCGGATTTTGATATTGCTCTTGGACAAAATTTTTAGACACCCACCTTGATAAGTTGGTTAATTAGGACAACTAAATCACGTAATTTGAGACGATGGGATGATTGCACATTTCTACTTGGAGCAGCTCGACTATTTAATCTTCAGGGATGTTTTTCTTACTCCTTTCCTCTTTTGGTTCGATTTTTATATATATTTATGGAAATTCGGATATTGTCGGATTTTTAGGGAGGGAGAGGGTAGTTGAGTAGTGATTTGTATTTTATAATTGCACAATTTAAAGTCGTGGTTTTGTAGTAGCTAGTATTTGAATGTGATTGATTGCTATTCATGTGCTTATTTGTGTTTGTCTTGTTTATCCTGTCAAAGTTGACTATGTGTGGTCTGAGGTTCTTGTCTTTGAGCGTGTATTAGTGCATAAATTTTTTCAAAATTATGCACATGCGTCAATTCAAAATGCAAATGATTTCGCAAAACTTTAAAAACAGCGTCAATTCAAAATGTTTTCATGCAAAAGCCTGTGAGTAGCCTGAGTGTTTATCATGTACTTGAGTAGGTTCGGTTTTGAGATCTCTTTGAGATCGCAGTGTGTAGTTAGCTTTAAATATTACGATTGGGCACAGAAATTACCCTTACTCCGGCCATATCCAGATATATCAGCCACTATAAATTCCAAATGAGCCCCTCATAATAAAATATTCATTTTCTATATCCATGAGTGTTTATGAGTTAACTCCTACATCATTAATAGCGTGGGGTAAGAGTTAATTATTTTTGTTGGTTATTTGTGTTTTGGGATTATGATCAGGAATTTATGAAAAAGTTGTAATAAGTGTTAAGGATCATCATCCTCTAGAAATAAAGAAATAATAATAATAATAAAATATATATAAAAAAAAGAAAAAAACGAATAAAGAGGATGATGAATCTTGTTGAGTTGTTGCCTATGCTTATAAAGGCTTGTGTTTAGTATTGTTGATCTTCTTTTGACGTCTAATGTTTAAGAGATAAGAGTTGAGTTTAAAAGAAGAAGCGTATCATAAGCTTCTAAATTGTTTGAGAGGTTTGTTCAGAAGTCGGCTTTGAGTCTCGAGTTGAGAAATAGCTTAAGTTTAAAGGCTACGTTTTGAGAGTTAAGTGCGGTTTTGTTTGAATGAGGTGAAGCACATTGCTTCGTGATTAGAATAGCTAGGTGAGTTATTAATCATGTTAGATCGTGAGTTAGCCACACGACTTATATATTCCATACCCGTCCAAAGAGACTACATTACAAACCCGTAAAAGACCTTTACCGGTTCTTTGTTTGTTACACACTTATTAAGCGATGGAGAAGTTCTTGATTTATAGTTCTTGTTTATTGTGCATGTATTTTGATTATTTAAGCGTATACATGTCCCATTAAAAAGAATACTTGAGTGCTTTTGAGCATACACATATATATTTGTTTTTGTGAGGATGCATGATTTTGTTTTTGGAGCGACAATGTAATAATGGTCTAACGTTTGAGTTTGCGTTGCAATTATCTATATTTTCAAAATTATCTATGTAGCACGACACGGCTCTTTGCTTGAGCTTATATTCATACTTGTTATTCTTTGGAATTATCGTTTGTTCGAGAATGATCAAACCAATAAAGCGTGGGGTAGTTGATTATAATGCATTTGTCTTGATTTATATATATATATATTTAGGTGGTGTTTTAGTTAGATTTGTTATTAATTTTGGAATAGGTTGGATAGATTGAGCATATTTTCATATTTATGTACCTCCGGCTTATTTTACCGTGTTTTATGTTTACAGGGATTTTGAAGTATTTTGGTCTTGATATGGACGAGTGTGAGCCTACGAGTGGGTTTTTAACGAATTGGGCCTCAATTAGGCATATTACCGTTGACACTGGGTATGTTGTTCACACCAGGTTACCCAGTGTCAGCACAAATTCGGGAATTTAGAGCCCTCGGCCCATAAAACGAATTGGCCCACTTCCGTGCCTTTAAAAGAAGGAGTGCCCAACATCAGAGGGACACGGCCAGCAGGGGCGAGAACCCTTTCTTTCTTCTCAGACCTCTTGGATTGACAACCAAAGAGTGTTCTTTGTTTTCTTTCTACTACCTTTCAGTTTCAAATTCTAGTTCTTAGTTTTAGTAAATCATAGATAGTTTCTTAGTTTAAGTAGATCTTTATATTAATTTATTAGTATATTTTAGTTTAATTTCTCGATTGAACAATGTTACTCTCCTTCGTTAATTAGTAAGTTTTCAATTTTCTTTGCTTTACTAGTTTAATTTTTTGCTTGATTAGTTGTTTACGTTTTCTTGATGGAAATATGAAGCTCGTATGCTGGTAGTTTATTCTAGATTAAGTGAAATATTCTTAAATAGTTTTGCTGCAATTTCTAGTAACATTTAGTATTCAATTCTTTGAAAGTAATATGATAATCATTATTGCCAATCAAAACTCCATTGTTGCTTCTTCAAGTTGTTCATCGTGTTCATAATTGCTTTAAGATTGTATTGATGAATTGCTTGATGGTTGTTGATTAAAATTCAAGGGTCTAGTGCTTAGAATCATTTAAAACCATCAATTGGGATTATTGGGTACTTAATCTACAAGTTGGGATTGACAAACCTAGCTTGAAGGTAAGGTGTTTGATGAAATGCCCAAATAGTCGTGGAGATGATTCTAGAGCTCTAGACCCCCGTTTTCTTAATCTCTTCAGAGTTTTTGATTTCATTGTTCGCCGTTTAAGTCAACTTCTTGATTCCAAGTGTTTAGATTATCTTTTTCTTTCTTATTTTCTCATTCGTGGAATCAAACACTAAAAGAGCAAGCTTATATTTAAAAGTAGGTTCGGAAAGTTTGACTCAACAAGTATCACCTCTCATGTCCTTTTCATAATCAACTTGTATACTTATGTAGTGCCTATTATACTCAAGCTAATACTCCCGGGAATGCTGGACATCATTGCCTATCATCGGGGCACCTTAGATTGGAAGACCCCAAATTATGGCAACATCATGTGGGGTGATTATCGCCTCTCCTACGGAAAAATGAAAAGTATGTGTCTCACTACGCCATTTCTAAATAAATGTTGTTATCAAATGGTTGTCTAGTCAGTGAATCGATTTGCAACATCCAACCCCATAAAAACCCTAATGATCTAGTACTGATAGAACTCGAGAATGAAAATCGTGCTCCTCATCACCAAAAGATGACAAAATATATGCAATCAAGAAAACATTATTTCCCAAATATATGTATTACTTAATGAATTCATAAAACAACTATTATTTCCCAAAGATAGGTATTACTTAATAAATTCATACAACATCAATTATTAATACACAAAGCAATGTGAATTTCAACATCAAGTAGTGTCAAACGACTGTCAGCAGAAAAGTAAAGTGAATTACAACATCAAACTAATGGGATAATTATCATCTTATCTAACATCAATGCCTAGAACTCAAACATCCACCGTCTTAATGTGTTGTCCACCTCTTGCGCGTGATATTGTTGTCTTGCGCATATTTTTGGTTGGTCTATTTCATTTTAGATCCTATTGCTCTTGTGTCGTCCAACAGTTCTAAGACTCTTAGTGTCTGGATCATGAACCAACTCAAAACTTGCTTCATTCCAGTCTTCCGCGTCAGGCAACTGTTCAAAAGCCCAAAGAGTATGTACGTAGGTTCACAATAGTGCTATAATAATCTTGCACGTAACATATAGGATTCACTCTAACACCGATGAATGCTCAGAATGCATGAGATCATGAAATACCACTAGTCAACCATATACCATAAGAGCATTCTTCACTAGAGAAGGACACCCGAAAGTTTTGAGTACGAACTGCTCCATCGACCAGTGTGAAAACTTAGGCTGATTGTGCCCCCCAATTATATCTTCTAACTTGGTAAGATGTCAATGCATGTTGTCTTTCTTTAAATATGTTATATATTTTATCAGGCAAAAATTGTTGCATCTACTATACTCTTATCGCATCGGCCAAGTGTTTATAAAAATATTGTGTACTTCGTGTAAATGTGATTCAAAAGAGGGTAGTTATTTGAAGCCGTCTAACACATTTCAGTACTTCGTTGATGCACTCAAATATGTTGGTTGTCATGGTCCCACAATAGTTTCCACCGTCGTGGAAAGTGTTCACTTACTCTTATCAATATCATCCAAGTATGCATATGCTTTTGGATCCTAGACTTCAATCTGCTCCATTCCTTTATGAAGGGCTAAAACTCTGGGTTATAATCAAACTTTAAAACACACACCCTTCAGTTTCACATACTTGAAATGTGTATTGAAGTTAGAAGAGACATGTCGTAAACAAAAATATTTGTATCCAAAAGGTGGCAGGAATGCCGGAACCTGTTGTAGTGTAGTAAGTAGTCCAACATGTACGTCAAATATAAGACAAACCCCTTCTATGTCACGAACAATATATTTCGCAACCATGTGAAGAAACCAACTGCATAAACTAGTGTAATGACTTGTTGGTTTGCATCAATTGTACATACCATCAATAATGTGTGGTTGTACTTTTCAACCAAAAAAGTTCCATCAAAACTGATGACGGTGACAATGTCTAAAAGCCTTGATACATGATCTGAATGCCCAAAACATAAATCATAAGATATGCACACCAAGTACTCCCGAAGATTGTGTAGCCACTTGACCACTGCCTCTGGGTTGTATGTCTGCAAGGCCTCCATGTATTTTAGTAAATGTTGAACCAAGATCTCCCTCATCTCAAACATATTTTCACGATCCTGTCGCACACCTTGCCATGCCTTGTGATATGGCACTTTATAACCATATTCTTTTTCCATGGAAATCTAGACATGTAAGGCGTTGTATAACAGATCTCTCTTGACCAAAGTGGTAATGAGCATAACAATCATATTTTTACACAAATTGGGGTGATCATTACGTGTATGAGATGCAAGATATTTGTGCACAGAACCCAATTTGGTGATTTCCCAAACACCCTTTGGATTACACAAACTAGCGAGGAGATACCATTTGCATTGAGGTCAGCGGTTAGTTGATGAACTCGGAATATCTAGATTATTCTCCCCAAGTGGTTTCGTAATATAAACAACTTTCCAAAGCTTTGGGTTGCTTAGTTCCACTCTATACGCACACTTGACGACACACACAGAGTAATCTTCAACAACCCACATCAAATGTTTTTTTTTCATCTGAATATCATTTATTTTATCCACATTATTTCGTCTTTGTCGTAGTAGGGACCCTATTAATGAATACCAATAGAATAAATAGGGATTTCTTTCTAGTCAGAATAAAAAATGATATGTTCTTATAAAGTCTCGATCCTACATCCACTCGTTTATGGGTTGTAAGGCTATGTTCAACTACTATAGGTTCAATATGATCTTCATTTGGTATACTACAATCCAACTGAAAGAACTCCTCGTCTGTTTCATCACCATTATCTGATCCTCCTAGGCTAAATTCTGAATCGCAAACTTCATCCGGTCCAAAGTAATTAGTGGTATAGTTTGAGATCACAAGTGGGGGATGCTCGGTGGGATCTAAATTTGGATAATTAACATTTGTTGTTCCACACTCATCTTGTAGTAGTGCGTACATGTCATAATCATTGCCAGAAGAAATATTCAACATATGTTGCGATTACTTCTAATTTATAAATTAATCAAGAATTACAAGGATAGAGATGTTTAAATAATTAAATTTTTTTCCATATAATTAATTATTTTTTCACAAATAAATAAATTCAATAATCATATATAATTAACAAATAAACTCAAAATAAGTAAATTAAAATTTTCACATAATTAACAATTTGTTAAAAAACAAATAGATTAAAATTCATACATAATTAACAAATAAACTCAAATGAATAAAATAATATTTTCACATAATTAAAAGAATGTACACAACAAATTAATTCAATATTCATAAATAAATAACAAATAAAATCAAAATGAAAAATTAAAATTCACATAATTAACAAATTTTTCACAAACAAATAAATTCAATAATCATAAATAAATAATGAATAAACACAAAAGAAAATTAATATTTTCACATAATTAAATATTCATATATAATTAACAAATAAAGACAAAACATATAAAATAAAATTTCAAGATAACTAAAAAAATCACAAACAAATAAATTCAATATTCATAAATAATTAACAAATGAACAAAACATGAATAAATTAACATTTTCATATTATTAAAATTCTTTCACAAATAAATAAACTCAATATTCATAAGTAATTAACAAATAAATACAAAATGAGTAATTTAAAACTCACACATAATTAATAACTTTTATCCAAATAAATAAATTCAATATTAATAATTAATTAACAACTGAACTGAATTCATAAATAATAAAATATTCTTTCATCAAAAACTAAGAATTATTTCCCAAATTAGTTAAATAAAGATTTATAAAATAATTTATTTTCAAAAAAAAAATAAAAAGTTTAGGTTAGTAAATACCATGTGGACAAGTCGTTTGCCGCCTAGCCCTTGCTACCGATTCGACCAGAATCATTTTTCCTGAATGAAAATTGCAAAATACAGAAATAAATGAGACGAGAGGAAGAGTAGAAAGGGCGGCGTTTGATTAGGGTTAGCGTCCTACCCCGATTTTTTTAACAAATACACCTGAGATGCTGGTGGAAACAGCATCCCGACCCCAATTTTCTTTTTCTTTACAAATTGACCTGGAATGCTGTTGCTACCAGCGTCCCGAATTTGAGACTTTTGTTTTTTACAAATTGACATCGGGACATTGGTGGCAACAACGTCCCGGATTATAATTGTTTTTTTTCAATTTGACCCCATAATTTTAATTTTTGACGGAAAAAATCTAAAACACGGTTGCCAACCGCATCTCAACTTTAATTTTATTATTTATTTTTTTTAGTTAGCAGGACGTTGTTGGTAACGTCCTGATATAAATTTTTAATTTTCTCAAAACTTACGTTATTTTGTCAATTTCAAATAAAACAATATTCTTTATTTAACTTTGCCCAGACATGGTTTGACACTTTTGATCTCGAAAACTTGAAAATAAAAATGGTATTCCTATCAGGGTAACTTTGGCCGTGTTTTTAAAGTTTTTTCATTTACTCGCATAATATCTTTTAATGATTCAATGATATGAGTTTTATTCTTGTCGATTTTTTTATTCTTGTTTTAACAAAATAAGTTAGTATTTGTTCGTTGTGTTTAAGAAATTTCTGTAATTAGATTTTTCTTGTTCCCTAAGTAATTTGGTTCTAAATAATTTAGGGCAACACTCTTGTCAGGCCGGACTAACGGATCATCCTTTAGGCCAAAATTCCATACTGCTACATTATAGTACAAAAAACCAATAACCAATACATTATAGTAAAAAACCAATACATCATAATACAAAAACCAATACATCATAACACGGGTCAAATATTTATGAAAAACTAATACATCATAGTTCAAAAACCAATACATTATAGTATCGGGTAAGATGGCCTAATAGCTCATGACCCGTCAATCTGGCCTAACGCAAGTCTTTGCCAGTAATTTATATAGAGTAAGAATCATTGTAAAGTAGAAAAGTGTATTTTCATAATTATCTTATTTTTTAAAATATCAAGATATTCCTTAAATCTATTTTGATATTTTAGAACTCTTATAAAAGATGAAGATACAAATTTGTGTATAAGTACCGTAGATGGTGGACTTCATTTTATATGATTTTAAGAGAGAAAAACAAAGCGCCATAATAGAGAAGTACGAGAAGCTGTCGTTCATTGTGCTCGTGATCTTCCAACTGTGTTTGATCAACTTGAGGATTTTATGGATGACTCTATACTGATTCAAACGATTTTCTCAATCAATATTTTTTTCATATAATACTAGATGATACATCGGTTTAATATCTTTTGTAAAAACGTTGAAAATAATTTTCTAGTAATATCCTTCATGACTAAGGCCACAACATATAAGTTATTACTCATAGGCAAATTATAATTTCTTACTCTTGATTGTTTCCAATGCTTAATTCTCTAAATATTATTACTGATATTCCAATATCTTAACTAACATTTAGGCTTTAATATATTAATCGAACTTTTTACACTTACTTTTTATTAAAATAAAAGTTTGTCCACGAAAATGGAGCAATTATAAGTGGCAAGTTTGACTTGAGTCGAGTCTCTTGAGGAAGATTAATCGGAAGTAAATTTTCGTGTTTGATTCACAAATAAGAAAATAATGAAAAGCTAATCTCAACACTCAGTCAAATCTAGATTTGAAAAGTTGTAATGTCAAAGACGATGATTTAAATGACAAGCAATGAAATCAAAAACTTTGAAAAGATTAAGAAAACGGGGGTCTAGGGCTCTAGAATCATCTCCACGATCAATTGGTATTTCATCAAACACTTAATCTACGAGTTGGGTTTGTCAATACTAACTTGTATATTAAACACCCGACAATCACAATTGATAGTTCTAAACTCATCTACGCACTAGATCCATGAGTTTTAACCAACAATCATCAAGCAGTCCAACAATACAAACTCGACGCAAACATGAACACAGTTAAATATAAAAAGTTTGAAGAAATCAACAATGGAGTTTTGAATAACAATAATGATTATCATATGAATTTAAAAGAATCAAACCATGAGAAATCAAAAGAAACACAACTACAAATCAAGACTGATAGGGCAGTATTGGTAAGACCTGGATTGAGGTAGACCTGCATTTAATAGTAAAGGTGGTGAGAGTTGATTGACTGGCGTGTAAAAAAGTATGGTCAAATCTCTCTTGAAAGAATGGTGGCCTTAGACATACCTGATTGGTTGTTAACAGGAAAAGACAAATGGGGGACCATTCGTTACCTGGATAATCCTTGATTTATGGGCCTTATTCCCGAAATCCCGGAAAGGGGTCACCGCCAGGGGACTTCTAGATATTCCAGCCAGATCTGAATTGGGAAAGAGCTGAAATCAGTAGTGATTGTAGATGGGGAGACGGGGCCGACCTGACCACTTAAGAAAGATTCGCTGGCTTGGTCAGACCTGGTCTTCGGCTTACTTAAGAAGGAACAAGTGGGACCACTTGTTCAGAAACTGTTTCCCAAATGGCCCATGATTTGCGGCACGTGTTCTTGGGATCTCGGCTGGGGTCCCCACGGGAATAAGCTATAAATATCTCAGCCCCAAGGCTGAGAGAGGTATGTCATTCTTTTGAGAACTCCTTCTTTGCTTTCTAGAAAAACACCTCAAACGCTTACTAACTTAAGCATCGGAGAGATTTCCATCGGAAAACCACCGGTGGTCCTTTCTAACTTTTGTTTGTGTGCAGATTAGGTGGGTGTTCAAGGCTCCAGGCGTTGCTTTTTTACGTCGGACATATTTTTGGCTGAAATAATTGGCGCCGTCTGTGGGAAAATCTGGGCTAAGACGTGAGCTCCTTTTTTCCATGGCTTCCGATGGGTTACGCAGAAATTTTGTTGGAGAGCTTGGCGAAACCCCCAAATCCACCATGCCGTGGGGCATGCCGCAGACAATAGAAACGTCAACGGCGAGACCTGCGGATGCAGAGCCGTCAACTGCGGCTAGGCCGGGTACTGTTCCGCCTACCTCTGGAGAAGCGACGCCTGCCGTGGGAGGATGGTTCAACGATACCCTTCTCCGAAAATTGTCTTATCTCATCGGCAAAGCAGTGGAAATAGTTGTAGAGAAAAAATTCGCAGAAATGTCAACACCGCCATCCGGCGAACGGCTAGATCGGACGGTCCCGAGAGCGGATACCGAGCCACTGCGCAACCAGCGGGCGGAGCGGGCACCTCCTCAGGATACAGATGAGCATTTCTCTACTTTCGATGGTGAAACCTCAAGCCAGGCCAATCCGGGTCTGATGGAACAGATGCAGAGCCTGTAAAAAGAGGTGAAGGAGTTTAAGAGGAAAATGGCGACTGGAGGTGTGATTCCGGCGAGAAGGGTACGCCGTTTACTGAGGAAGTCATGCGAGATGATGTGCCGGATTCATATCGCTCCCTAGGCTTCGAGTACAATGGAACCACATACCCGTGGGACCATCTCAGTTGCTTCAAGATCGCGGCAGCCTTGCATAAATTTTCAGACGCTGTCATGTGTCGGGTCTTCCCGATAACTTTTACTAAATCAGCCCAGCTCTGGTTTAGTCCGCTGCCGCCGAGGTCTATTAGCAATTTTGATGAGTTCAGCTCAGCCTTTTTACACCAGTTCACGAGCTGTAGAAAATGTCAGAAAATGCCGCTCGAACTTTTCAGTTTGAAGCAGAAAGAGAATGAGAGCCTCCGTGCTTACATCAGCAGGTTTACAACTGCTAAGTTAGAGGTGCCTTCTGCGTCTGAAGAACTGTTGGTGAATGCTCTGGCGCAAGGTTTGAGAAGAGGAGAATTCTTTCATTCGCTGGTCATTAAGCCAGCGTTGAAGTTTGGAGAGCTTTTGGAGCGTGCCGAAAAGTATATCCACTTGGAAGAGGCCTTGAAGATCAAGGACGAGGGAGAAAAGAAGAGAGAGAGGCCTGATCGTGAAGAAAGAGGAGTTGTGAAGAAGCCTAGGCCAGACCTGCCTATAGGGAGACCTCGCTTTGATAGATACACTCCTTTGGCAACTCCACAGGGCGAAATCTTGCAAGCAATCGAGAAGCATCCAGACCTAAAATGGCCGAAGACCTACTCGCAGAGGCCCAGGAAAGAAAGATCTGATCGTTTCTGCCGTTTCCACAATAAGTATGGGCACGATACTGACCAGTGCACGCATCTAAAAGACGAGTTGGAGAGAATGGTTCAGGCCCGATATTTGAAGGAGTATGTTCGGATGAGGAGAGAAGAAGCCAAGTCTGGCAACAAGAATTATGTTCGGTCCCTGTCAGATAAGGGAAGCCAGGATAGGGTGCGAACTGGAGTAAGAAGATCTAATCAGACCCAGGTCATCCATGGAGAAATCCAGATGATTACCGGAGGAGAATTGGAGGAGCATTCCAAGCGGACACAACACAGTTATGTCAGAGCCGCAAGAGATCTAGTTCGAAAATCACGTGACGTGGGACAAATGACCTCTACCCCTAACATCTGTTTCGGGTCAGAAGATGGCGATGGCATTCTAGCCCCACACATGGATGCTCTGGTTATAACTGCAACTATCGCTAATTATAATGTCCGTAGAATTTTCGTGGATACTGGAAGTTCTGCCAACATTTTGTTTTATGATTGCTTTAGGCAGTTGAAACTGAACGTTGAGCTGGAAGAGGTCACCACCTACCTAGTTGGATTTGCAGGGGGAGCCCTGAAGCCCTTGGGAGCGGTGAGGCTCCTCGTGACGTTAGGAGAGGAGCCGTATAGGGTGACAAGAACGGTGCATTTCTTGGTGGTGGATGCACCTTCTTCTTATAATGTCATGTTGGGTCGGCCATCCCTGAGCCAGTTCCAGGCTGTTATATCTGTCTTCCATATGAAGATGAAGTTTCCGGCGGAAGATGGAACGGGAGAGGTCAGGGGTGACCAATATGCCTCACGACAGACCTACGTAGAGTGCATCAGTAGGAATGCGGAGGAAGAAAGACAGAGCAAAAGGGCTAGAGTAGAGCCGCCAAAGACAGATCTGGTTAGTAGAGAGGAAGGGCTGATGATGGTCGAAGTAATCCCAGGGGATGAGAGCCAGGTCCTTCGAGTAGGGACAACCCTCAGTCCGGAAATTTTGACAGATCTAGTTGCGCTGTTGAGAAGCATCTCGGATTTGTTTGCTTGGTCCCCAAAAGACCTGGTAGGGATTGACCCAGAGGTGGCAGAGCACCGCCTCAACATCAGCTCGGATGTAAAGCCAGTAAAGCAAAAGAAACGCAATTTTGGGCCCGAGAAGGAGGCTGTCATAGAGGCTGAGGTGGAAAAACTGTTAAAGGCTAAGCACATCCATGAAATACAATTCCCTGAATGGCTTTACAATGCTGTCCTGGTTCCCAAGACTCAGGAGGACTGGCGCATGTGTATCGATTTCAGGGACCTCAATCGTGCTTGCCCGAAAGATCACTATCCTTTACCTAGAATTGACCAGCTCGTCGACTCTACTGCTGGATGTGAGCTCTTGAGTATGATGGATGCATCCCAAGGGTATCACCAGATTAGATTAGCCAAAGATGATTGGAAGTGGGTCAGCTTTATTACCCCGAAGGGGACGTATTGCTATGTTGTGATGCCTTTTGGTTTGAAAAATGCAYGAGCCACCTATKAKCGTTTGGTTGATAAGATGTTTAAHAARSAARTMYGGCGAAACATGGAAGTTTACGTGGACGATATGCTGGTTAAGAGCGTGAAAGCAACGTCGCACGTGGAAGACCTGCGGGAGACCTTTGATACTCTGCGATGGTACAGGATGAAGCTTAATCCTAAGAAATGTGCGTTCGGGGTTAGAGCTGGTAAATTCCTGGGCTACATGGTCACGGAGAAGGGTATCGAGGTAAATCCCGAGAAGGTCAGAGCAATTATGGACATGCGGGCGCCTAGGAATGTGAAAGAATTGCAATGCTTAGCAGGGCGTATTAACGCTTTAAGTAGATTTGTGTCCAGGTCTGCAGAGAAGAGTTTACCATTCTTTCAAGCTCTGAGGAAGAAAGCAAAATTTCAATGGAACGATGAGTGTGAGGAAGCATTTAAAGCATTGAAGGAGCATTTGGCTGGCATGACCTTGCTCACGAAACCTGTCCAAGGGGAGCCATTGATCCTATACTTATCTGTAGGACAACAGGCAGTCAGCTCGGTTTTAATCAGAGAAGAAGGTAAAATACAAATACCAGTCTACTTCTGGAGCAAGGTCTTGCACGCAGCAGAGATCAGGTATGTAGAAGTGAAGAAGGCGATGCTAGCGATAATAGGGACTCCTCGCAAGTTACGGCCATATTTTCTTTCTCATGGGATAGTTGTGCGAACTAACCTCCCACTGAGGGCCATAATGGACAAACCAGAGGCATCCGGACGGCTAGTCAAGTGGATAATAGAGCTCAGTGAGTCCGACGTTAAATTCGAGGTGAGGACAGCAATAAAAGCCCAAGCCTTAGCCGATTTTATGCAGGAAATGACCAGTCCTCCAGGTGCACTGAAAGAATGGACCATCTTTACAGATGGCTCGGTCTGCAATCAGGGCTGTGGGTCAGGGATTGTCTTGATAGATCCAGCTGGTGTGTCGATCGAATTTGCTGTACGCTTGAATCATACATTTTCCAATAACGCCGCTAAATATGAGGCCCTCTTGCGAGGAATCCAAATGTCGAAAGATCTGGGTGCAGAGCGGGTATGTGCTAAGGTGGATTTCCAGCTGGTTTGCAAGCAGATAAGTGGTGAATTTGAAACCCGAGAGGAGAACATGCAAAAATATCTGGCTAAATTTAGAGAGCTGGTTAAGGACATGAAGGGCTGCACGGTATTGCAGATTTCTCGGGAAGAGAATGTCAGAGATGATTATTTAGCAAAAATAGCCAGCTCGGCTAAGATTGTGACAAGAGGACAATAACATTACTTGGAGCAGATGCGGAGTTCGGTGCTGCACAAGTCTGTTCGGTATATGAAATTGATGATTGGCGTTCCCCTATTACAGCTTATTTACAACATGATGAATTGCCGAAGGATCAAAGAGAGAAGGCTAAGGTGAAAATTAGGTCTGCTCATTTTTGTTTGATCAGAGGAATCCTGTTTCGGCGCGGGTTTGGAAGACCCTTGTTGCGGTGTCTAGGCTTGGAGGAAGGCGCCCAAGTCCTTAGGGAAATCGATGAGGGCTGTTGTGGTAATCATATGGGGGCCAGAGCTCTAGCCAGCAAAGTGTTAAGAGCTGGTTACTTCTGGCCTTCTTTGAGGAAAGAGGCTGAAGCCTTTGTCAGGAAGTGTGAAAAATGCCAGAAGATGGCCCCTCTGATTCACCAGCCAGCAGAAGAATTGGTGACAATGAGTTCCCCCTGCCCTTTCGCGAAATGGGGGATTGATCTAGTCGGCCCATTCCCGATGGCCCCAGCCCAAAAAAGGTTTTTAATTGTGGCCATAGATTACTTTAGTAAATGGGTCGAGGCAGAGGCCCTCACCAGGATAACGGAGGAGGCAGTGATGGGATTCATTTGGAAGAATGTGGTCTGTCGCTTTAGCGTGCCAAGGATATTAATATCAGATAATGGAATCCAATTCATGGGAGCCAAGATAAAAGCCTGGTGTGTCAAGATGAATACCCGACAACATTTCACGTCTGTATATCATCCGCAAGCGAATGGTCAAGTCGAGGTAACTAACCGCATTATCGTCCAAGGGCTTAAGTCACGCTTGGAAAGGTCCGGGGGCAAATGGGTTGAAGAGCTGAGTGCAGTACTTTGGGCGTATCGCACAAATCCAAAGGAAAGTACAGGTGAAACCCCCTTTAGCCTTGTGTACGGCATGGACGCTGTGGTACCTGCAGAGGTCAGCCTAGAAACACACCGGATCTAGAATTTCAATGAAGAGCAGAATGAGCTATTAAGGCAAGACGCTTTAGATTTAATTGAGGAAAAAAGAGAACAGCCTGCAGTAAGAATGGAGCATATCAAGGGGAGAGTAAAAGTCGCATATGACAAAACCGTGATCAAGAGGAAATTCCGAGTAGAAGATCTGGTCTTAAGAAGAGCTGACCTGGGAAAGACAAAAGGAAAGTTGGAGGCATCTTGGCAAGGGCCGCTTCGAGTCATTCAGACCATACCAGGAGGCGCTTACAAACTAGAAGAGCTGGACGGCACAACAATCCCCCGTGCCTGGAATATTGTTAATTTGTGAAAGTTTTATACGTAATTGTAATCTTTAACGTTTGATTATTTATGCAATGAAAACTACAGGATTATCTTCGTCAGATTACTAATGTGTTTACCATCAAGGCAGAATTGGCCAAAGGCAGATGCCCATGATATCGGTAGATCTACCTATCAGCTTGAGTTAACATTTGTTGAAAATGGATTCCTATAATCTTTCTGACCAGACTACCGATAAAATCATTACTCTAGAATGGGTCCCAGAAGTCATTATTAGCTAAGTGTTACCTTTTATTTTAGATTGATAATTGGAAAGACGCTTACAAAGAGAGAATAAGGAAATATAAGGCGATATTTTCAAAGAGAATTGCATTGATAATCACAAAATATAAATTACAAACGTAGGAAAACAGCAAAGTAAAAATTAAGCATTAAGATGGAGGTACGGAGGCAAGAAGTCGACGGAGTTCCTGGATCCTTTCCTCATGTTCCAGAAGGCGGACACGAAATCGCTCTTGTATGTCCACGGCAATGTCCCAGATGATGTACAAGTCGGAATTCTCCTCTTCTAGTTCACGAATGCGTCGCTGAAGTCGATGTCGTTCATGACGATATTTCAGTTTTCTCTCAGTCAGTTTTTCCACGCGATCCTGCAACTGGAAAATTTCTGCCCGAAGCTGATCCCTTTCATGGAGCATTCGGCTATGCTCCTCGGTGGGAACATGGTTGGAAGACGAGGATGATGCCATTATAAGGGGACAATAAATGAAAGAATAGGTACCAGTATATATAGGAAAGAAAAGGGCGGGAAGTTACATTAAGTTGACGCGCAAAAAGCTCAGATGGGTGATTTCCTCGATTTGCCAAAACCCTAAAATCCTGGCCTGAAGGCCAAAGACGACATGTTCAGCCAGACCTGGCTAAGCAGATGCTTTAAAATTTTACCCGACCTGATTGTCGGTTGAAGCCAGGATTGGCTAAGGACGGATGTCCTAGATTTTGCCCGACCTAATTGTCGGTTAAAGCCAGGATTGGCTAAGGACGGATGTCCTAAATTTT
>BMAC01000120.1:405284-417786 GCA_014905375.1 Phtheirospermum japonicum
CAGGATTGGCTAAGGACGGATGTCCTAGATTTTGCCCGACCTGATTGTCGGTTAAAACAAGGATTGGCTAAGGACGGATGTCCTAGATTTCGCCCAACCTGATTGATCGATAAAGCCAGGACTGATCAAGTCAAGTCAGCTATTTTCCCGACCTGATTGACAGCTCATGTCAAGAAAAGCTAAAAGGCGAATGCACTGGTCTACCTGACCTTATTGTCAGCTAGACCCCATAGCGAAATAAAATATCTTATGAGGTAAGTGCTGAATTACTAAGGCACTGACGTAAAACACAAATTTGAGCGATTTAAGCAAGCAAAAAAGATCCAATTCAAATCTTATTCAAGTAAAATTATGACACACGTGAAAAGGCACAAAGCGCATATATATTACTGACCATTCAACAAGAACAAYGTACAGGTTGCACACCTTCCCCCGGAGGGTTGGCGACTTTGATTACATTAAAATGGCAGGAAATAAATAAAGATAAAACCCAGACGCCAATCTGGGTGAAGACCTTCGGTCGGAGGCTAAGGCTCGGTGAATGCGCCAAAGCTCTCTCTCTGTCTCATGCAGATGGCGACGATACTGGTCAGACCGCTCGGCGAGAACATGAGCTTCGCCAGCAGCGATGGTCAAGCGGTTCACCGAGTCAACCAAATCCGCCTTCTCCTCTTGCAGCTGGCAGTTGACTTGTCGGAGTTCGGCCCATTCCCTTTTGTAGTGACGCTTCTTCTGCCTTTTCCTCTCCAAAAGGCGATAAAGAGAACCGATTTTTTCTTTGAGTGAGACCAGATGGTCGGAGAGCTTGAATTCCTCCACAACCAGGGAAATGTTCTTTCTCTTCACCATGTTAAGTTCTTCGATCAGAGGAGATGAAGACATTTTGCAGACGGATAATGAAAGAAGATAAAGCATGCATACGAATATATATTGAAATCGGAGGCACGTGAGAGGAATCAAAAAGTACTAGGGTTTCCGGATATTCAGGAAACCCTAGAAAGTTCAAGAGTCGCTACCGGACAAAAAGAAAAGCATTCATCATAAAAATATATTTTTTCGGCATTACATACGCTTAGCAGAAATACAATCAGACCAGCCACACAAGCATTCTACAGGTCTGTGACAATATAAACCTATGCGCCCTAAGGGTCAACCTCCATGTCGGCTCTCAGCTCTTTCGACAGTTGGTCCACCGCACCCTCGGACAGACCTCCCGGAGACGCGCCCCCAGGTAGCTCACCCAGACCTGCAAAGGTTGGGGAGGGAGATGAAGCAGGAGGGACCACGGAGAGGGTCAGGTCTGGCTGAGTTGGACCTGGTTCAGGAGAGCAGAGAATAGCATGAACATGCTCAGCGAACTCTGCCGACCCAATCGTATGGAGGCGATCCTTGGCAGGGTCATAAGAAAAGGAAGTAGGCTCGGGAGGGCTTTTTAGTGGCATTTTCCGGTCAAAGGGGACGTTGGGATTGGCCAAGGCCCACTTGGCCTGCTCATTCAAGCCATAGTGGTAGTACGCCACAGCCTCTGGGAAGAGAAGGGAGAAAAGAGCTTTGGATCCCAAAAAGGCCTCCTTGGCCTCATCCCTTGCCACCTGAACCAGCCTTAACCCCTCCTCCGAGTTAAGGAACTCCGCTTTCCACTCATCCTTAGCCTCGGCTATGGCTTCATCCGCCAGACTCCTTGTCTCGGCAATAGCTTCATCCCGAGCTTCTGACCGAACTACCTCAAACATCTTCTTCTGGGCTTTCTCCATCATACCTACCTTCTCCTGCAACTCCTTAACCTCTTTTATCTTGTCCTGAGATAGGGCCCGGAGGCGTAGCACCTTCTCTTTGAGATCTTCAACCTCCTTAGCAAGGTTGGCTTGGCCTAGGGACCGGGTCGCCCTGATAGCCAGAAGTGCCCTCTTCGCCTCAGCCTAAGAACGAATCAGAAAATTGTTAAAGACTTGAAATGTATAAAAAGAAAAGGGTAGAGAGGCCGGTGATATAAAGTTTACCTGGGCTTCATCCTGGCACCAGTAGTCTAGTAGCTCCCGGTCGCTCATCTGCTCTAGAGTGCGTAAGTCTTCGGGGGTGCACTGGCCGCTTACATGGCAAACTGCCACGTCACCTGAGCAATTCAGAACTAAAGTTCATCGAGGAGAGCCAGAACTGCACACGGTGGGGACCACGGGAGCCGCAACAGGCGCTGGAGCTGGATTGGTTGAGATGACTATACCCCGGCCCCGGCCAGATCGAGGCCTTTTCATGATGGGCACCTCCTCTTCCTCTGAGTCGAAAATGACATGCCTTATGGATCGAGGGCGCACGGACGGCGCAGAAGGAAGGGGAAGCACCCACTTTCTGAGCTGGCGCTGTTGAATCAGCCGTCGTATCTTCCTTATCAGAAGCCTCAAACAGCAATCGCATCATCTCCTCTGAAAAAGGAGAACGGGAAAGTCATACCTATAAAACATTAAAACATGATGCAACAAGGACAGAGCGGGAAAGTTTCTTTACCAATCTTAGATGGCAGGGGGCCTATCTCGCAAGTTTCATTAAAAGTCTCTAAGACTGAAGGAGTGAGGAGGTCGTTCACATTGACAGGATTCGCATTCAGAGTCGCCACAATTCTCTGAATACGGGAAGGTCTAGCCGCCGCTGTTAAGGGTGGATAAGAGGGCAAGGCGTCTATGGGGGTGGGGTCAAAACCTCAATCCCCCACACATTGAACAAAAAAGAATTTCTTGCGCCAGGATTTATTTGAAGTCGGAAGTTTTTGTATGAAATGGACCCCAGACCTGGCGGTGAGGTAAAAACAATCAGGGGGAAGGCTCTTCACCTGGAAAAGTTGGTAGAAAGTTAGGGCTGTTGGGTCCTGGCCGGCGTAGCGCATGGCCAGATTATAACACACCATGATCCTAAAAGAGTTACGGGAAAATTGAAAAATAGGAATTTTGTACATTTGGGCGATTTCCAGCATCATGGGGTTAACGGGCAGATGCAGACCCGCCTGGAGCTGGTCAACATAGAAGGTCACTCGGCCTGCCGGCGCTTGGCAGGCCAAAGTACAGGCCGGAGGGGCATAGAGATCGAAAGGGTCTTTAATTTTGTACTTGTAGCGAATCTCGTCTACTGTCTGCTGGCTAAGGATAGAGGTAACTTTGGGATAGTCGGGAATTGGTGGAGGATATGTCATACCTCCCGAGGAGGAGGTGGCAATCGTTGCTGGAGAAGCAGGCGGTGGTGAGAGAGCCACCGCTATCTCCGGAGGATCAGATGACGAAGGTGATGGAACCTCTACTCCCTCCGGGATGGTGACCATGAGGGCAGAAGAAATTTCCGCTGCCTCTGGGATCACGGGCGGCGGAGAAGAAAAAGCCGCCACCTCAGGAATAAAAGACGGCGGAGATAAGTCAACCTTAGTTTTTGGAGAGGAAGACATTGCAAAAAATTAAAAGGGTAAGGGCTGAGAAGGGTACCTGATTTTTAAAATTCCTCGGAGAAAGTTGAAAATTAGTGTGAAGAAATTTCGCCGGAGTACTGGTGGAGGACGGAGATCCGGAGGTTCGGAAGAGAAAGTAGAAGATGAGAAGTGTGAATGAAAAGGAAACCAGCAGGAATAAAAGGCGAAGGGAATGATTTCAAAATACAAAAACCAAGAAAGGTGGGATTTGATGGGATCTGCACATTTAATGCGGGCAGGTGAACAGTGCCCTAAAAGGTGAGTTGGAACGGCTAGGACTCTATACTAGGGCTAACGAGGCAGTACCTGGAAGGACGAAGAAGTACAGTGACCATTTGGAAATGTGCGACACCACTAAATGCCAATAATTAGCCCTGGCAGTTTGGCGTGTCCCTTGGGATTCGTACCAATACGAGAAACACTAAAAAACATGGGGCCTCATTTATTACTAAGGGCCCGGGCACCTTGTCGCTCTACCTCAACCCCTTTTTGGGGGGGAGGAGTTTATAGGGCAGTATTGGTAAGACCTGGATTGAGGTAGACCTGCATTTAATAGTAAAGGTGGTGAGAGTTGATTGACTGGCGTGTAAAAAAGTATGGTCAAATCTCTCTTGAAAGAAAGGTGGCCTTAGACAGACCTGATTGGTTGTTAACAGGAAAAGACAAATGGGGGACCATTCGTTACCTGGATAATCCTTGATTTACGGGCCTTATTCCCGAAATCCCGGAAAGGGGTCACCACCAGGGGACTTCTAGATATTCCAACCAGATCTGAATTGGGAAAGAGCTGAAATCAGTAGTGATTGTAGATGGGGAGACGGGGCCGACATGCCCACTTAAGAAAGATTCGCTGGCTTGGTCAGACCTGGTCTTCGGCTTACTTAAGAAGGAACAAGTGGGACCACTTGTTCAGAAACTGTTTCCCAAATGGCCCATGATTCGCGGCACGTGTTCTTGGGATCTCGGCTGGGGTCCCCACGGGAATAAGCTATAAATATCTCAGCCCCGAGGCTGAGAGAGGTATGTCATTCTTTTGAGAACTCCTTCATTGCTTTCTGGAAAAACACCTCAAACGCTTACTAACTTAAGCATCGGAGAGATTTCCGTTGGAAAACCACCGGTGGTCCTTTCTAACTTGTGTTTGTGTGCAGATTAGGTGAGTGTTCAAGGCTCCAGGCGTTGCTTTTTACGTCGGACATATTTTTGGCTGAAACAAAGACTATCACAAATCCAACAAGAAAATTCATAATCAAAGCAAATAAGAATTTTGAATAATAAAAGCAAGGAAATGAAAGCTTACTAATTGCAAATGGAGAGTTTCAACAATCTAATGAGGAAAATACGCAAATTAAGACTAAACTACGTCCACCATCTGAGCAATTTTTAAAAATCTATATTCTACCGAAAGCTAAAAAGTTGGAAGTTCAAGAAGAAAAAAATGTAAAAGTTAAAGAGAAAGATAGATGTTGTTGGGCATTCAAACCCTAGGGGGTTCAAAAGCTTGATTTCTAAAAAATAATTGTTATATTTATAGGAAGGAAATGAGGGAAAAATGGCAAAAAATGATCTGTCCACCGATGCTGGAAAATAGACCCGTCGATAACGCATCGATGGCGTGTTATGGCACGTCGATTGGCGTCGACGGGCGCATTGATTGTGCGTCGATGGCGCATTGATCGGTGGTTATACTTCGTGGGTTAGAGTCGTGTTTTTATTAAATCAAGCCAGTTGTGATTCTCGGGAACGTTCTTAGGCTATATTGACATCCTAAAATAAAGAAAATCAAAATAACATAAAAATCTACAAAAATAGTACAAATCCATATTTTTACTTTAGTATTTGTGGCTTCTAAGAATTTCAACTGGCATCAAGAGTGGTCACTTGACGGTACTAAGTGCTGATCAACTCTTTTCTATATATAAAGTTATGGATACTATGATTAATGCTGCAAAACAACCACCAATTCTTGACGGGACAAATTACGCGGCTTATAAAGTAAGAGTATATGCCTTTGTCAAAACCATGGACAAAAGATCATGGTGGACGATATTAGTTAGCTGGGAGGCTCCTGTACAGAATGATTCGGATGGCGACATCATTCGTAAAAAGAGATCGATTGGATGGTTGATGAACTTGTCATTTCAATCACAAATAGTAAGGCCATAAACACTCTCTACAGTTTTATGGATGTCTCCTTGTTCAGAATCTTCTCAAACCTCCCAACTGAAAAAGAAGCATGAGACCCCTAATAACTTTTCTATGACGGGTCTAGAGGAGTTCAACAAATAAAAGTAACGATGCTTTCAACTCAGTTTTATGTTCTGCGAATCGAGGACAATGAAACCTTTTCTGGCTACACCTATATATAGATTTAAACAACGTACTTTTAAGTATATACCTAAATGCAATGTATGGCTCATAATAATCTTTCTCCAAGTGTCAAACTTCTATTACTAATCATTGTAAATCTTTAGTGAAATCTAATCTCAAACGAAAGGCTTGTAAGCAAGCTCCTCTTGTGTGTTGCTAAAATATTCAACATGAATATAATAGCCATTGAAGAAGCGAAGGATACCTCAACCATAATATTATATGACCTTGTTGGCTCGCTCAAAACCTATGATATGGAACTTCATATCAAACAACCTAAGGGAAGAAATATTGCTCTAATCTCTACTCCTGCTCTTGAAGATGAAGAGTTTGATCTTGTTGCTCTTACGTGTGAAGATAAAATTACTGAGTTAGACAACGATGGATTTATGTTTATCATAACAAAAAAGTGATATTCTGAAGAAAAAGAATAGTTTGAGAAAGCCTTTCAACCGTAGTAACAAACCTTTCTTTGAACCATACATGCGAAGGACCCTTTGACATTATCCCCAAAAAAAGTTTCAAAAGATAGATGTGACTCCTTCTAGTTCTAAGTTCGAGGACTGGAATTTTAATAGTTCCAAGGTCCCAGATAATTTCTAGTGCCATGAATAAAGTGTGTACGGCCATTACAAACATGAGTGTGCTAACACTAACTGTAAAAGAAATTTGATTGTTATGAGTGATAGAGAAGACGAAGGGACTCTCAATGAGATAGAAGAAGTCCTAGTCATGCCTTCCTGTATTATCTAGGATTATGATGAAGATTCTACTAGTATTTGGTGCTTCACTCTCCCTTCGTTGAGGACACCGGCGATGTTAATGAAGGCACTAAAGACTTTGATACTACATATGAAGAACATTATGAAAAGTAGCTCAAAATGGCCCATAAATTAAAACATCTTAGTAAGGAGAATAAGAGATTGGCCCATGCTGATAAAGAACAATATGCTGTTATACTACGTCTTGAAGCCCTCCTAACTGGACGTGAATAAGAACTAGATATAACAAGGTCAGAACTCTCGATGACTCGACCAACAATGAAGAAACTAAATTGTGCAACTGCTTAACTTTATGAGATCCTATCCATTAGAACCTCATTCACAAGTTGTATATGTTTATGACCCTTGCATTTGATAGAAGAAAATACAAGCCTTCAAAAGGATTTGTGTATGTGAAAAAATCTAAATGATGTCATTGTAGATATGTTGTCACCACTACTCAGAACTGGGATATTTCATAATGTTCTCTAAAAAAATGGAGATGGAATGGTCTTGTTTCTATAAAAGTGAGGTAATGTCGGTCAATTTCAACACCAGCTTCAGGGCCAACACTATTTCAAAATTCCAAAAGGTATGGATTAGAAAGTCTGAGACCAAGTGAAACATAATTTATACCTCACTTAAGCCAAATGTCGTAGGTTCATGATATTTCGATAGTGATTGCTTGCGATAGATGATAGGAATATTCTATAACTAACAGATGTTGTAGAACACTAAGGTGGGAAAGTCCAATATGGTGGTGGTGCGCATGAGCATATCATTGGGAAAGACACCTTATATGTTTAGGTTTGTCTAGGCTCCAAAATGAACTTCTTATGGAAGGATTAACTACTAATTTAATTAGCATTAGTCAACTTTTTGATGTTGATCTTTTTTTAAAGTCTAATCAAGACTCGTGCGAAGTTCTTGATAAATCTGATCAATGTATCCCCACTATAATCAGGACAATGTATAAATATTACAAAGTGAACATCAAAATTATGTGTCAAACTCTTCAATCATTGAAGTCTTCGTTATAGCACCAAAGGATGAGAGATATTAAGTACAAGATGATGATAAAACTATATAAATCTGGTGATTTCAGAGGCATCCCAAAGTTATTAATAAAAATTCCATCTGTTTTTGTTACATTTCAGAAAGGGAAGCAAACCAAAGTGTCACACCCGGTGCTATAACATTTCAACACCTCTCGTTGTCTGGAGCTTTTTCACGTGGATCTTATGGGCTTCGTTGATGTAGAAAGCATTGGTGGTAAGAAACACTCATTTGTTATTGTTGATGATTATTTATGGTTCACCTAGATAGGATTTTTATGTGAAAATCAGAAACATTTGAAAGCTTTCGCAAATTATCTAAATGCATAAGTAATAGATATGGTTTGTTTGTTGTCATAATTAGGTCTGATCATGGAAAGGAGTTTGAAAACTCCTCATTCTTGATTTTTTGTAACAAGTATGGTATTTGCCATGGATTTTCTTCTCTAATTACCACAAAATAGAAAGGGATAGCCGAACGTAAAAATAGGTCTTTGCCAGAAATGGACCAAACTATGTTAATTCTAAAAATCTTTTAATAAGTCTTTAGTTTAAGGTTGTTAATACTGCTTTTCATACCTCAAGTCATGTATACTTTAGGGTTGGTACTTGTATAACTTCCTACGAAATCCTCATGGGAAAGTAACCAAACCTTAAATATTTTCATGTGTTTGGATGTGTGTGTTATGTTTTTAATATAGTTCTCATTTAGAAAAATTGAGTCTAAAAGTGACAAGGGTGTGTTTCTATGTTATTTTGTCAACAATCATGCATATAGAGTGTTTAATCTTAGAACTTGAACCACATTTAAGTCTGTGAATGTTAAGCTTGATGACTTAATCGATATAAGTTGTAATTCTATTAAGGATGACTTGCACGATGTAGTGAGGAGTATTCAGTATGTTCTAACACCTGTTTCAAATGATTCTGCAGGAACTGATCTAGGTAGTTCTACAAATACTCTAGTGCATGATCCAACACCGGACCAACATCTTGAAATCCTTGTACAAATATGTTTGACCTAGAATTTGATTATCTGGGGTCTCAGGGTTTTTTAGTCCTCATGAAAGGGACATTCCTTCTAGGATACAAAAGGTTCATCCCATCTCATAAGTTATTGGAGCACTAAACAAATGAAGCACTTGCAAAATGAAAATTAATTTCAAGAAGATGGTAAAATGGCGTGTTACATCTTGTTATTCTCTAATCAAAGACTCTTGTTTTGTGTCTTCTATAGAGCCGAAAATAGTACAAGAGGTTTTTGAACATGACTGCTGGATCGATGCCATGTAGGTAGAACTCAACTAGATTGCTAAGAATGATGTGTGGTATTTAGTTCCTTGACAAAATTCTAGTAATGTTATTAGTACAAGATGGACTTTCAAAAACAAAACTAACGAGTTCTTTATGATAAGCTTACTCAATATTGGTACAAGGTGGACCACTCTATGGGCTTACACAAGACCTGAGACCTTGGTATGATATAGGCTCACTCAATATTCACTTCAAATAAACTTTAAACGTGGCGAAGTTGATAAAACCTTATTCATAATGGAAAAAAAAACATGATATGCTAATTTCTCAAATTTATGTTAAATATATTGTATTTAGATCTACGTGTGATGAATTGCTTAAGAATTTTGTGAATAATGTGGCTACCAAATTTTAGATGAGTATGGAAGGAGATTTTTCTTTCATTATAGGGTTACAAATTAAGCAACTTAAAGATAGAATCATTGTGTCTCAATCTAAGTATGCTAAAAAAAACTTAGATAAATGATTTACTCTAGATCAGGATAAGCCTATGAAGACACCTATGGGTTTGAGACAAAAACTGTTCAGAGATGATGTTAGTGAAGGTTTTGGTCATATTTTGTATAGAAGCGTGATAAGTAACTTGTTGTACTTAACTACAAGTCGACCTAATATCATGTGTAATATTTGGCTGTGTGTGTTCTCATTATTAGTCTAATCCTAAATCACTCACGTAAAAGCTACTAAACGTATCATTATATATATTGGTGGTGCAAGCGGTTTAAGAATCTGGTATACTAAAGACACCAAAACAAAACTTGTTGGGTATACCGACTCTGACTGGAAAGGTGATGTTGATTATAGGAAAAGCACGACTGGGGGGTGTTTCTTTTTAGAAAATAATCTTGTGTCTTGGTATAGCAAAAAAGCAAATATGTGTTTCCTTATCAATTGTTGAAGTTGAGTATTTAGATGCAGGTAGTGCGTGTGCTCATCTACTTTGGATAAACCAAATGATTGAGGACTACGGTCTACATAATGGTGTGTTAAATTATTTGAGACAACACTAGTGGAAAAAAGTCGATCAGAGGCGGTTCAAAACAACCTTTAGAGGCAGTTCTGAACCGCCTCTAATACGACCGACACTTAAAGTAAAAAAAACCGGGCGACGGTTCAAACCGCTGCTTAAAAGAGGCGCCGGGTGGCGGTTCTTAGTTAGAACCGCCACCAAAAATATTGAAAACCGGTTGAAACCGACGCCAAAAACAGAACCGGGTGGCGGTTCTTAGCTTCGAACCGCCGCTTAAAACCAAAACCGGGTGACGGTTCTTAGTAAGAAGCGTCACCAATAATTACTGAGAAATAGCATCGGGTTCGTCAGGAACCGATGTCGTTAATATTAACATCGGTTTGAATATAACCCATCTAGATTCTAAAATAATAATTAAAAAAATTAAAATGTCCATTCTATTTTACCCTCATCCCAAACTATAAATACCAAAGAATGAAATTTAATTCATATTTCATAAAAATTAAAATTAATCAATATCAAATATTAACAAAAGAATTCAATATACTTAAAAAAAATATTTTACATTAAAATTTCAAAAAAATAGATAAAAAAAAAAACACAATTAAGCCAACAATGACTTATGATTTCTCTAGAGTCTTAGTTTACCTATCAAAATTTCGTATTAACTTAAAACAACGAAAGCATGAATAGAAAACACAGACATATCCTCTTCGGTACCGATATATGTAACCCCCCCCCCCCCCCCCGTTGATGCTTAATATCCTCTTCATTTAGATCTACGGTTTTTCCGTACATTATTAAACTATCAAGATCGATCTCCTAGTTCTTGGGATCTATTCGTACCTGCACAGAAGACCACAAAAACACAGACATCCAGTAACCCAAAATTTTATGGACAATTTCCAGATATCCTTTATCAAGAGCAATATACAGAAATATCATTCTTCAATTGAACCATGGACATAAGTCATATGTAACATGGGAAAAGACAACTAAAGTTATCATATCAGGCAGAACAGGGCTATCACATAAATTTTTATCCATGCCCCATCAGTACAAGACTAGATTGATGCAGCAGAATATCATAAAACCCCGAATTAAATTAGATTAAAATAATTAGAAATGAAACAAAATAAAAATGGGCTCACCTTAGTCACACAGTAATACGAACTTCCCGATTCCCATATTCTACGTCCGATTATTTATTCTCTGTCGCTGCAGAAAAATAGGAACTGCATAAAATAAATTGGATATTAATTGTTTTTTCATTTTTGATTTTTTTAAATAATAATAATTATTACGGAAAAAAAACAATTCCCGACCTTACGTGTCCAATGAACAACCATAGTCCCTGTGGTGGTGGGGGGGGGGGGGGGGGCATTCTTCTAAAATCGAAGCATTTAACATCATATCATCCCACTCCATTCTGAACTCGTCGTCCCAAAAAAAATCCCTTAATAATTCGGGGGTTGCATCCTCGTATACTGTTCTGCTACAATACTGAGGGGGCCCACCCTAACAAGCCATCGGAAAAAAAATTAAAAAGTATTAAGTATTTAAAAAGGGTAATTACGAAACCACCCCCGAGGAACAACCTAGTTTCATCCAACTCCAACTACCTTTCAAAATTGCAAATAGGGATGATGACAAAAAATTAACTAAAATAAATAAAGGCTTGAGAAAACATTAATTAAAGTAAAAAAAAAATTGCAAAACCTACTCTCAAGACATTGTCAAATCCGGTTATCTTTCAATAATTACAAATTATATTGGGGGGTGGGGTTAGTAATTATAAAAGATAATTGGGGTTTAATTGTAATAAGGTTAAACCTCAGAGGTACTTTTGCAATTAGCCAAAAAAATTATAATCACTACAAAAAAAAAAGGATAATCTAATTGATTTAAGGGAAAGATTGAGTTAAAAAACCTCAGGATCTCTGTGCCATGCTTGATAGCTCATATTGTGCGTTGAACGATCCATCATATGCTTCCAAGGGGCCCACCATCTTTTCTCTCGACCAGATGGCATAAATGTTCTAAATCTTTGAACGTGACGAGCACATTACCTTCTTTTCCTAATTCAGATGGACTACACAAACGATATACATTTACGATAAAGCATGAATAAGTAAAAAATGCTTTTTATTTGCGTGCAAAAGTCAAACCAGAATTGGAATCAGAAACCTAATCACTTTCTCCCCTACTTTAAAATTATAAATAAATTATGCGAAATTGTACTTTATATTTTCAACAATCACATTTAAAAAAAAAATTGTTGCAAACACTCCCTTAGTAAATGAAGTGATATCTTCATCTAAGTTACACGCTTTCTAGTTAAATATAATAATTAACTCGTAAAGCCAACAACATATCACAATCATTACAAATATTAACACCAAAAATAAAAAAAAGTAAAAAAATTCCCACTGATAACAAATAGCTTAACTATCTTGAATTGTTTCATACTCAAGCAATATAGCAACATCATCTCAAAACTGACTATCCAACCTGCAATAAGTGATTATTGCCTAAATTGAAAATTACAACTTGATTATATGCAGCAGCAAGAAATTACTTACTT
>BMAC01000120.1:435945-447488 GCA_014905375.1 Phtheirospermum japonicum
TGTAGGAAATTATTTCCTAACAGAATATCTGCTCCCGTATCATGGAAATAGATTGGTGGAGTTTTAACTTTGTACCACGGGGTACCATTTGCTCCTCCCATCATCATTTCTGCTTGTTTGATTCTTCTTTTAAGGACTAGGATCCTTTTAGAGAAATATCTTCCCGCTACTGGAGATAGTTCTTCTTCCATTTCTTTGGGGAAAACCTCTGGTTTAGCTGTGCAAATTCCTGCACCTGAATCAATGTAGGCTGCGAAGTATTCTGCACGATATCTTGAATATATCATTCCAACGGGAATGTATACGGAGAATGGGCTGGTGCTCATTTAATTCTGTATCTTTTTTCGCCCACCGTAAACTCCATTCCATCTCTTAATCTTTCCCAAGGTTTATGATCCTCGAGGAACTCTATCCCTAGAGTTAGTTGCTCTGGGATTTTTCCTGCACTTCCTTCAATGATTGTTTCAATTTCTCCAATCTTGAGGACTCCTTGATATCTTCCCAGGGAAGGTTGTTGCAGGTGATACAATGCATCACAAGGAAAGATATTATCCTTTTGAGTGATGTCGAATATTATTTCCACACTTCTCCATGCCTCTGGGCACTTCAGCTCTCCATTAGTCTTAAATACTTCTGGAGCTCGAGTGCTTTGGCTGCTTCTTGGACCTTCCCATTGTGATCCACTGATCATTCTGTCTTGCTGGAAAGACATTCTCCTTGGTTTGATCATGAGGCTCTTACTTTTATTAAGAACCGGCCGATCTTGAATTCTCATATCAATCTCTCTTATTGTTGGAGATTGCATGATTTCTGGTAAGACTGCTTTTGCTACGTCCTCAAAAATCTTTGGTATTTCTATGAACTCTTTTCTCAGGAACACTTCCGAATGATGAGTATTTGAGAGTGCATAGGAAATCTTGTACGTTATTGAGTAGGGTCTATTTCCCTCCGTCATCAGGTCTGGTCTTTTGAAATCTTGATGAAGGGTGAGAACTCTACTGAAATCTCGATCTGCCAAATTATACGCAATCCTCGGGTAGACATTGAATGCCAATTTTCCTTCGTATAAATTTCCGGTGATTGCTCCCAGACAAGAATCTTTGAGATTTGAGATTCTTTTATCGAAGAGAGCTAGATTTAATGGCGAATCAACTCRTTCRTTAAAAGTTGATTTTATGATTACTCGAATGGCTCCAATATGGATCCACGAAAGTGTATTTGCCATTTCTCTCCTAAGTGTGTTTTTAATCTCCTGGATTTCTTGGTAGGGGATTAGTTGCATTTCGATCTGGTTTCCCGTATATTCCGTTGGAATCGCGAATTCTCCCGTGGAAACTCTATGGATAATTTGGTGTTTTCGATTTCTTAAACCCAACTTATCCATCGCCTTTTCCATTGCCCCTATTGTAAATCCTTCATACATTTGGAGCTTTGGATCTTCCTTCATTATCCTCATAAGCGTTTTATAAGAAACTGTTGTATGTGAGAGGAATCCGGACATATCCTCCCTTACTACTTGTTGAAGAAATTCTTCTTCACTCTGATTCTGAATATGATTCACTTCCATCTTCGGAGTAAATTTCTTCTTCATAGATGCTTTCATCTGAAGGTATATCCTCAAATTGATACACCTGAACCAGGTTTTGGTAATAGACAGCTTCTTCGAACTCTTGAGTTGTTTTGAACTGTCTAACGCCTCTTTTTTGATTCTCAGGGCATTCTGTAGAAATATGCCCCTTGACTCCGCACGTCCAACAGTTACAATCTTTAAGACTTTCATTAGCTCTGGTGTGAGCTCGCCTGAAAGTTCTTTTTGTTGGTGTTCTACTTGTACTTCCTTGGCTTGAGAACGATCCTCGGCTTCGACTTGGCCCGTTCTTTGTCCTGACTTGTAGTTTCTGGCCTTTTGTTTTGACCAGAACCTCCTCGGTTTCCATGGAAACCTTCTCTTGTTACTTCGAGCATAAGAATGACTTTTTTCTTTCTTCCGCTTATGTCTCTGTGGTTGTCCTCCCACTACTGTTGGAATGTCATTCTCAGCACAACATAGAGGAACCGATTTGTTAATTCCTCTTAGTCTCTTGTAATTTTTGTGAAGTGCTGCCTMGTGGCACCACTCTGCTAATTTGGTTTTTAGGAAAGACATTCTTCTAGCAACCGTATCCATGTCGGTTGCTGGCTTGTACTCTTGGATCAACATTTCTCTCCACGGACTTGGTATTTTTGCAAAGAAAAATTGAGCCGCATCTCCATCATTCACCTTGGATTTCCATCGGTACTCGGTGAATAGTTGGATATATTCGTCCACGTGATAAATATCCCGTAGCTCGAGGCAATAGAGGGCTTGTCGATATTTTTTATGTCTTTCCTCTTCCATTCCCTCGAAATATCCTGTGCCGATAAATTGGATTTTGAATAATTTAGCCATATTATCGACGATCCCTTTTAATGATTCTCCAGCTATAACTTCCCTCTTTATATCTGCTCCTGTTAGATCCCATGCGATCTTTACGGATCCTTCAAGGCTCATTTCAAGGAGTAGAATGAACCCTTCCTTCTCTAAACCGAGAGTTCCAGCTGCAATTCGCATTGCAGATGCCCAATCGTCTATTAGTATCTCTTGATTCTTAAAATCTGGAACGTCCAGATTTAACATTAGCCCATATGGATGTATGGGGTCAAGTTGAGACTTCCCGTATGGCGTGTTGAGAATATTGGGCCTTCGGAAACGTTGTCTGGTGCCCGCTATGTCTGTAGGATCTCCTTTTATGGTGAAATCCCCGACATGTGGCATTTGTGCGTCTTATACTGGTTCGTGTGAAGCCGTACTTTCGCCATGATTATAACTTGTTGTTGGTGGAGCGCTTCTTGGTACTAAGGCCGAAGAATCTCCCGAGTTCATTTTTAGATTTGTTGGTGGAGCGCTTCTTGGTACTAAGGCCGAAGAATCTCCCGAGTTCATTTTTAGATCCACAATACCTAATCCGGTGAAGGATTCGATTAGGTCGTTTAAATCTTCCACATTGATTCTTTCCATTACTTCTTGGGTTGTAATGGAATTCCCTTAATTATGGCCATCATCTTATCTTCTTCCGTTGGTTGTCTTATAACCTCAGTCGGTTTCCCCTTTTGGTGTAAAAGGGGTTCCGTTCCGAAAGTTATACGTCGTCTTCCTCCGGATGCACTTGGTTTGACTTCAAGGCCCTTGACTCGTCTTTGAACATCGATTATGATTTCTCGTGTTTTTTTTTTGATGTTCAATTACCTCCTTCATCTTCACCTGGATTTGGTGGTCGATGTCTTGTATTATCTTTTGGATTTCCCTAAGATTCTTAGAGGAATCGGATATCTCGCTGCAGTTGGATCTATTGATGGGATTCATGAGTTGTATCCCTATGGTACTTGAGGTCCGTCTTCAATATCTGGTTTACCCAAAGGTAACTCAGATAATATGTCTTTTGTTTCTCGCATTGTAGCAAGGTTTCCCTCTTGGCTCCTGCGAGTCTTTGTGCAACATATTGGTTATCCCAATATGCTACTTTCTCTTTGTGGTCTACCTCGTATATTTCCAATATTTGAAAATATTGCCTGAAATGAATACATCTCGAACACTCGTTCGGATCAATTTTTAGAGATAAATCTCCTCACCAAAAGTTAATTACATAATTATAATAAATTTTTCTTTTAAATTCTTAATAAACCTAGGCTCTGATACCATTTTCAAGGATGACAAAAACTTCGTAAATTTATCATTTTTATAAGATATATCCTCATTCGTGGCATTGTTACACCTATTTAGACCCTGGACTCCATTCGGAGGCATTACGATAGGTCATGTCAGGTTTTTAGCCGATAAACTTGGATGTATCTTAAAATAAAATTATTTTAGGAGTAAAGTGTAAATTTATAAAATTTTCTGGGGTTCAAATGATATTCTCCCATTCTTTCTTTCTTTAAATACTTTTAAGGGCATATGATTATATCCTTTTCCTGAGTCTTTTCCTAAGGCTCTTCCTGCAAGTATCTTTTCTCATTTTTTCTTGTTGATCCGAAAGCTCCGATCGAAAATGAGTGTCAACTACCGACATCTCTTTGACCGAGCCATATGCAACCCATGACCAACACGCAAATATAGACAAAGCATTATCAACAGCATAATCAGTTTTTGTTTTTTTTTATTTCTTCGGATATTTACTCTCAGTTTTTTGAAGATTGATAGAAATCTAATTAATAAATATTATTCTCTTCTCTATTTAATTTTGAATTAAAAGCAGTCTCAACTGACCCATAGCTAGAAAAGGATTTTAATTTTATATCTATACTGGGAGAATGTGAAGTAAAAAAGTGATTGTAGATTCTTTTTGTACCCACTTGCAGGAGAGGTGAAGTGGGAAACAACTTAAAGAGACTCAATTTGCAAATAGTTTCTTCAATTGGGGGTACTCTTGTACACTTGAGTGCCTAGCTTGTGGCTGAGGCTCCCTGTTGGTACTTGCTAACCTCTGTCTCAATAGCACTACCAGCATCTTCCAGGTTATTACAGATTCCAAGTATCACTTGTCTACAGTGGCCACTCTGCATCTCAATTCAGTTAGGTTTACCAATACGACAAATTTAGCTCGAAACATGTGGCACGGTTTAACCGGTTAAAGTTAATTGAACGCATATAGTCAAAAGACTCGAAACTGGTTAAATATACTCCCTCCTTCCCAAAATGATAGTCCTGCGGTTGATTTCACACAGATTAAGAAATGAGTAGTTTATATAGTTAAGTCATTAATTTAGTTGGTATTTTCCAATTATACCCTTCTTGAATTCATTAATGTCAATTAATACTTATAGAAATCAGTGTTGGAATTAGTATATTTGTTATTGAAATTGTAAGAGTTTACACTGTAATCATCAATTTTTAATTTACCATGCAAAAAATTAGTATTTCAAGAATATTAATTAACGGTATGTGTGGAAATGAAAAATTAATGATATGTTAAATATAGTAACTTGACTATTTTTGTAGGACGGACAAAAATGGAATACTGGATTATTTTTGTGGGACGGAGGGAGTATTAAAATCAACTAGAAACTATATAGGTTGTTTGTAGACGTTAAATCATGTGATTAATAATGTATTTTTATAGTTA
The DNA here is from genome assembly GCA_014905375.1 of Phtheirospermum japonicum. NCBI lineage: Eukaryota > Viridiplantae > Streptophyta > Magnoliopsida > Lamiales > Orobanchaceae > Phtheirospermum > Phtheirospermum japonicum. The sequence continues at coordinate 441,087 of BMAC01000120.1, forward strand.
AATAATGTCTATAAAGTATGGATAATGTATTTGTATATTGTATATATTAATATAAAATTATTTAAATATACTGATGATGGAATATAAAAGATGAACGTAAGTTAGGTGTTAGAAGTTGAGGTGTTAGAAATTGTTGATTGAATATTAAAAATTCGAGTTATAAAATAAATAATCTGAATCCTAGTATTGAAAGTTTAAAAACAAGGATAGCCATTATTACTAGTATTTCAGAGACTTAAGTTTTGTATTATGTTACATTTATATGTTGTATTGCTATTATCTTATACAGTATAATAATATTTTTTTATCGAGCTGTTAAATAGAAGTTCCAGCCGGTTTAACGGTTTGAACTTGATCTGCTAGCATGATCGGCTTAATCATCAGTTATCCGTTTTTAAAACATTGATCTCAAGTTAAACTAACTTAATGTATTCGCATAAATTATTAAAGCAAAATGAAGAAGAAAGATAAAAATGAACATAAGACATTAATCACTTTTAGTTCCGAACCAATTAAGTTGTCATGATAACATAAATTCTCATTTTCCGAGACTCAGCTCATCTTAGGATATTGACATGGGCTAATTAACTATAGTATATATTCTCCGACACAAATACATCATCAACATATGTGCCAATATAATTTAACACACGGCCTCATATATTAGCGCGGTGACATATATACGCTAATATATTTCACCTAGTTAATTAAATTAAAATTATTTACACTACGATCACTCTCTCGGTTCCGTGAGGGTTCTTGTTCTCAAACGTCGTCTCACTACTCTCTATATTCACTACATGAACACAATTCTCAGGACGAAGCTTCTTAAAAATCTCTGGTGGGTCCCCTCTCGTCTCGCCAATCTCATTAAGCACACGATTATCAACTACGGGTTTTACGATCCCACGGTGAATGAGCAAATGTTGTTGCTTGTCGGGCGAGGCTGTCGACTCCGGCTTCTCAAAACGCGCCTTTTGGGAAAGTTCGTTGATAGAATCCGAAAGCTTCTCGACGCACTTAATGACGTCGACGAGTACGGATGCGGCCACAAGCAAATGCATGATTTCTCCGAGCTCGGTTTTGGCGGGAAAGTCGGAGTTCTCGACTATGGCTTTGAGGTGATCGGCCGCGGCTTTGGATCTCCGCACGTGGGTTTCGGTAGCTGATAATGGAAATGTCGACATGCTTTTTACTGCGGAGGCTAATTCTTTGAGGGCCTTGCTAGACTCCGTACACATTTTCACGCACGCCGGTTGGATTTTGAGGTGGAAATCTGATGGGCCCACCTGAGATTTGGAGTCTATGCATCCCATAAGTGTTTCCATTAGGCAGGCACATTCCCTAACAAGACTTCCAATTTTCAAATATTGTTTCCAAGGATGGTGTAATCTGAAGCGACCATGACCTGGCTCCCACCACGCAAAATTTGCCTGAAACGTCGACACTAAATTAATATTACTATCATATTTATAAATATTGTAATGATCTTATGATTACAAATTTAGTTTGATGAAAATATTGGGACAAATTAATTTCTACTAACCAATGATTCCTCCGTCGCTTTTGAATTCAGCACACTTTTATAGCCTTGGAGAAGAGTCTTTTCCTTCGTATCCTTAGATGAAAGCATACGAATTTCATCCCTTGAACAACTACAAATTTCACCTTCAAAACCTGCGTGAGGTCAATTTTCATTGTAAGTTAATAAAATAGCACGTGCACACACATAGTGGATCGTGCATATAAGAGTAGCAACTAGAGGTCCTTTTATTATTATTATTATTATTATTATTATTGTTATTATTATTGGTCTCAATTCCATGTATGTACCTTGTAAGAAATCAGCTAGCTTATCAATATTTCCTGCAACAAGATTGTGCAAATCTTGGCCCGCCCAAACGGGGCCTACGGATATGGATATTACAATGCATGTGGCCCCACCGATGAGAATGGTGGCCAGCCGTTGACGAGCCAGCTGCAAAATCTCGGTAACCTGAGAACCCGACACGGCTACTAAACTGAACGTTAGTATGAATATCAGCACACCGTAATCGTATCTCCTCTTCACATTTGGGAAAAATCGAGTGAACGTAGACACTGCAGCTGCATTCAAGAGATTTTGAATTTAAAAAAAAAAAAAATTTAAAAAATTGTATTTGTATTTTTTTATTTTTCAAAGTGATGAATGATTTCCTTTTCTTTTTAATTATTAATATTAATTGTTTCATACCAAGAATGAAAACCAAGATTCCAAGAACAAAGGGCTCTCCTCTATCTCCGCATAAGCTGGCCAAATACGCTGCTCCAACCCCTAATGCACCAGCTAGCAACGTTGCACCTCCTCTGTTTAAACTCTTACAAATGGTTCCACCTTAAAATTGAAAAATCAATAAATTAAACCGAAAACATAATATAAAAAACGAAATGAAAGTACAAAAGCCAAAATGAATGATTAGATAGCTAGACTAGTAACATCTTTCAACATAATTTATGTTTCATCCTATATATACTCCAGAATGCCACGTGTAATGTGGTACAATAACCGAATATAAGGTCTTCATAAGTAGTATACGCCAAGCAACATATTTAAAATAAGGACAATGTTAAGCATGCACGCATCACTAGCTAACAAATTAGCCATGAGGTTTATATAACTTACCAACTGTGTACTCAAACACGACCACGACTGTTAAGACGGCCCACATTCCGGCTTGTCCAAAGCCGTCATACAGAGGCCTGTAATAGTAGAACAGAGACACCAACGTCAGAGCTAATCCAACCTTAATCGAGTGTACGATTCTTCTTGGATCATCCTTTCCGATTTTCTTCGTATTTTTCATAGTCTGGACAAATTTGGCCTTTAAGAAAAGGCACATGCTTACAATTGCTGTTTTCTCTTGGTTAATTGCTGGGTCCATTTTTTTGATAAACCTATGAATGTTTTCTGGAGTAGAGATTATAAGAAAGGGAGGACTGCTTATTACTAAGAAGAAGAGACAAAATGTTGGGTAGACCTTTTGGCGGTGGACTTGCAATTTATAAGGACAAAATGTTAAGTTTAAAATAATATTTTAAATGTGAGGCTATTCATTGGGACCATATAAATCATTATAAAAGTATTTTATACCAAATAGTCTATTCAAATGCTAACTTCTCAATTAGAAACTACTATATAGGAATACTAATATATTCTTATTAATCAATTTTATACTATATCACAAAATCTTATACACCATAGTGTGAATTCGTACTAATTCCTAAGTTTTTAAACTACACTGTATGATTTCATACTACTTCCTAAATTTTTACACTACACCGTGTAATTTCATATTGCATTGGCAAGATTGCATACTATTTAGCAAAATCGTCTACAAGTCGTCGTCAGTCGCCACCGTTAAATTTCACACTATTTTAGTAAAATTACATACTACTTGACAAATTTTGAATAATTACGTACTACTTTAGCAATCTGGAAAACTACATGCTACTTAGCTAAATTTGAGAAATTTTGAAAAATTCATAAGATTTACTAATTTTGAGAATTACATACTACTTCTCATAATCTTTGGAATATTATATTCTACACTACAAAGTCTAAGAAGGAGAATGAACCTAAAGTGTTTGTGGGTGAGAGAGATAATGAACTTAGACTGTATTCTTTTCAAAATTAAAAAATTACAAATCCCAAATCAAACTCATTGACCTTTTATATATATATATATATATGAATTTGATCTACTGGGTCCAATTATTAAAATGAGTTCGTACGGTCAAATTTCAGGCACTCGTTAAATTTAGATCTGATGGATATAAATTGAATGGAGGATGGTTGACTAACAAACATATATCATGTATTATTATATAATTGTATTACTAATTGTGCATTCTCGGACATTCAAATGTGCATTAATAAACTATAAAATGTGAAATAAAACTGTTGGAAATTGATTTGAAGAAACATGACATATATTGCAAATATCGTTGTCATTCTAATAATGCAACAATGTGCTTCTAAATGTGCAATAACATGTGTCTATATGTGCAGTGAATTTCTATTTTTTATTATTTGATTTTTCGCAATAAATTCAATTAGAATTTATAAATGTACAAATTTGTTGGGAAAAATAGTATGAGTATTGTTTCTTAGGTCGTAATGAATAATATGGTGTGATTTATTTTGGCAGTATTTATATTTTTTGAGACTTACAGAGATATTTCAATATAGGGAAATTATTAATTGAGGAGATAGAGAAATATAAATGATGTAATTTATATTAGTTAATATTATTAATATTCATTTAAATATTAATTGGTGCATATTTAAAAAATTGGTGCACGTTTAGAAAGACGAAAATGTATTTGTCAACCAAACTAATTTATATTCATTAGATCTAATGTATTTGATGGTTGAAATTTGGCCCTACGGACTCATTATAAGAAGTGGATCAATTAGATCCACATTATATATATATATATATATATATATATATATATATATATATATATATATATATATAATAAAGTCTTTTAAGGTATAATGGTATTTTTAATATTTTAAATTATTTTTGAAGAATATGAAGTATTTGAGTTATATAAATATAAATAAAGTCAATAAATTATATGGTAGTTAGATTTATGATTTGACATTAAGTGAAAATTTTCCTTTATTTAAATGTAAATGTTTCTTGAAATTGGAAACTCCATCTCAAATAAACTTATTCCAACAATGTCAATAAAAATAAAGTATGAATTTAAATTATATCATTTATTTTTTAACGTACGTGCACGCATTAGTAGTGCCAAATCCGAAGTTAAGAGTGCCTTTCAGTCTCTCGATGTGGCTATCGGTTTATCTATTTAAATACTTATCTATGTTTCTATCTTGTTAAATTTCGAATATCAATCACACACACATATATATATATATACACACACACGGTTATAACTTTTTTGTTAATTTAATTTGGTGACTTCATGTTACAAGTTTAGTTTTTTTGTACCTATCAAAAAAAGGTTTCAAATTGTCGAATTCTAATATCTACATACAGTGCCCCAATTTTATCATATCTGTGCATTTTAAATCATTAGATCATTTCACTACATAAAAACTGAAATGATCTAACGGTTTAAAATGCATAAATATAGTAAAGTGGGAGGCATTGTAAAACCTCCCCAATTAAATATGACGTGCATTTGCGAAAGAAATACAATTACCTACAAATAAAATATAATTAAGTATTAAGGAAACTGTACAATGTAGTAAAACTTGTTTCTATTTAAATATTTTACCAATATATAATATATAATACATTTGGGGAAAATATTTTATTTTATTTTTTCATATTTTGTAGGTAATAATAAACTTTATAAGGCGAGCTTAAAAGAAAATTGGTAAATTGTTGCAATTAAAGTCGGTGGGGCTGCAATACAGGTATTAATTTATTGATGATTACGTGTGCATATTTCTTTCTTTGATCTTTGCTAAGATGACAAAAATCTTTCCATGAGGATCAAGTTGTGAAAAAAAGGTTGTTTCTCAAGGTGGATGACTGGACTTTTACTTGGATCTGGACCCTTATTTTAAATTATGGGCTACAGCTTTCCCACAAATTCTAAGTAGATAAATTCCAGGGCTCTTTTCACTTTTAAGTCAGCATAAGTTACCCATTCGGTACAAACCCCCTTTGTATTTCTTATGTGTTTCGCTTTACAATTTTTTTTTTAATTTTTATTACACTCGTGAACGGGAGTCTGTATATCGTGGACCCCGAACCATGTAAATATGGTGCACCCGAGACCTAATTCATTCCACGTGTACTAAAGTTTCACGTGCCTTCACTCTCAACGCTTCTCGAAAAACAGACGCTGCAACTTCCTTTTCCCGCTGCAACTTCACATCTCTCTGCAATTTTTTTTTCCTGTTTTCGATTTTTTTTTTCTCCAGACGCTTCAATTTTCGTCTTCTACCAGACGCTGCAGTAGCTTCCTACAAGCAATTCTGAACTTCTCCTAGACGCTACAACCATCTTCTCCCAGCAAATTTATTCGGCAATTTTCATCTTCTCCGTCTGTAAGTTTTACATTTTTTTTCCCTTTCAACTTTCAGTTAAGTTCATGTTTCAGTATCGATTGATGATGTTTCATCATCGACTAACACTGATATCACAAAACGCTTATTACTTCACAAAATTTAATTATATACTTTCGATTCTTCCGATTCTAGGGTTTAGCCATAAATTTATGTTGATTCATKTGTATTTTAACTATATGCTTTCGATTCTCTGCATGTTCTATGTTTAAAAAATTGTGATAAGATTTTATATGTACATCTTGATGATATGTGCAAGAACAGTCTGATGATATGTTGCAGATRTGAGTGATGATATATCATTRRMYAKC
>BMAC01000120.1:457113-479997 GCA_014905375.1 Phtheirospermum japonicum
AAAATTTTCCAATCAATTGTCAAAATGCCATGGAGATCAGCGAATAATTACTGACGATTGTGGAATATATTGCATGAGACATCTTGAAACATACAAGGGGAAGTTGGATGAGAATGCATGGAATGCAGGTTTTACTAAAGATAATGTAAGTAAATTTAATTAGAAGTTCATTTTCATTTATTTCTCTGTTTGTCTTTGTTATTTATTACTATTTCAGATGATGGTATGTGTATGGTTTGAGTGATAATTATAAATATGTTATTCTTTATATTTCACAAGCACTGATGATGAATATGGTTTATGTGATGGTATGTGCATAGTCTGTGTCATGGTATCTTCATAGTATGTCTGATGGTATGTGTGTGGTTTGAGTGATGATTATGAATATGTTATTCTTTCTGGGATTACAAATGAATTTTTAAGAAGGTGTTCATGATGATATGTGCATGGTTTATGTGATGGTATGTGCATAGTCTGTGTCATAGTATCTGCATAGTATGTATGATGGTATGTGTATGATTTGAGTGATGATTATGAATATGTTATTATTTCTAGGATTAGAAATGAATTTTTAAGAAGTTGTTGATGATGATATGTGCATGGTTTATGTAATGGTATGTGAATAGTCTGTGTGATGGTATCTTATAGTATGTATGATGGTATGTGTATAGTTTGAGTGATGATTATGAATATGTTATTATTTGTGGGATTACAAGAATTTAGAAGTTGATGTGTTTGCATGAGATGTAGTGATAGTTTGATGGTATCCATGTAGTTGATGGTATGTGTTATTGGTGATGATTATAAATTATATTTGTGGATTCAGTTTTTAATTGTTGTTGTATTGCAGTATAATTTTGCTGTATTTTCCGTGTTCAGAATATGTTGTAACTGATTATTTTTTCTTGCATATTTTTCAATAGGACAAAGATATGTTGAAGACATTGAGAGCAAAAATACTGTTCAGCGATAATAATGATGAAGGAGAATACAAGGAAGAACACTATATTTATAGAACCCATGCCACATATCATCAAAGAAAGGCGCGTGTAAATGTGTAAGTTGGCTTTTATATGTGAGAATGGGTGCACCTTATAAGGTGCACCCGGGTCCAACTAATAATTTGCCCGTGAACGGAGTAAAAAATTAAAATATAAAAATATAAATTATATTAATATTACTTTTTATTATTATTTACTATGTGAATATATAAATAAACAGAGAAATAAAAATAGAGAAAATTAACTAAAAAAAATCACACTACATAAATTATAGATCGAATCCAAACTATATACATGAATGTTAAAATTATACGTTATTAAATACTTATTTGTACACTACATTATTGGTTATGTTCGATCACGAATCGTCATCACCCCAAACTAAAATTTCCAAACCCTTTCGATGGATGACACGCAACACAACAATATATAACTGACCATGACTGAACACAAGATTTTTCGGATAAAGGCCGACGGTCAAAAGTGATTGACCCTAACTCTTATTTATCGTCATCGCACATGAAATCACAAGCGAAAATTGCCTTCGTTGTAACTTGAAAATGTATCATAAATATCGAATAGTAGAAAGTTCAGAAATAAATCATAAATACATAAAATTAAATTAATAAACATGAATGAACCTTGAACTTATAATTTTAAATTTATACATTAACGGATATATTATTGAAATTAATCTTTGTTGTAAAAAAAATATAATAATCTAACTCTCAAGAACATCTATATAAAGAAAACAAATACAACAATCAAATAACTTTCAATAGTTACATTAATATAATATTAACGTAATTTTTTTAAAAATTAAATAATCTCATAATCTTAATTTATAATTGCACACAATTCATTCATAAAAAGAATGAATAAATCAAGTTAAATTAATCTACGTGAATGAAAATAGAAATAAAATTCTCAAATCTATACATTACCAGATGTATGGCTTTAACTAAACATAATAGATTTAATGACATTACCAGATAATATATTTTAACATAATATTAGAATAAGATATTATTCTAATATCTTATTTCAATGCAAAATTAATAAAGTATATACATACATACACATATACACAAAATTAATGAGCTTTGCCCTTAAAATCACAATTACAAACGATTAGACTTTAATTTACGATTAACAAAATATTATAGATTAAAATAAATTAATCTACATTAATATGTGAATAACATACTTAAGAATCAATAAAATATATACATATATAAAAATATGAGAAGAATACTTGTACCATTAAATTAGGAAAAAATTATATGATTTAATTTCAAAAAGTTTTTTTAAATTTTTTTTTTAAGAAGTCGACAAAATAAACAAAAATATGGAGAAATATTAAATAGAATGCTTTAAAATATATATAAATATATATTTGATTTATAAAATACTTACTCACCTACTTCAATTTATATAATTACAACTAAATTATACTGATAATTCATTGAATAATAACATATTTGATAAAAATAACTTACATCATTATAGATAATCAAATATCTAAACAAAACTAAATTAATCTACACGCATGGACTTTGAAATGAAGAATTGAAACATATATATTAATGATAATTGATTTAATTTAAACACAATTGATAAAAGTTTAAGATCATAAACCAGTTTTAAAATTTCTATAAATTTAGATTAATTAAAATAATTTAGAAATATTTGATAATAGAATTAATCAAGTTCAATACATTTAAAATCCATTTAACTGATTAAATCCAACCCAAACCATAATATAACCCTATGTATAAAACCCGATAACCCTAAAAAATTTGAAGTGTCTTGAATTCAGATAAATACATTACCAGATACATGCTTTTAATTAAATAAAATAGATATAATACCATTACAGGATAATGCATTTAAATTAACATAACATTATAATAAGATACTATTCTAATATCCTATTTCAATTCTAAATTATTTAAAAAATCATAAGAAATATCCAAAATTATTATTCTAATATCTTATTTCAATTCATAATTACTAAATTATACACACACACACACACACACACACACACACACATACACATACAAAAAAAAATACTTATAATTTAATGTAAGAAAAAAATAATATAATGTTATTCGATTAAATAATTATAATAAATAACTAAATTTGAAGTAGCAAAACAAAATAAAAGAAAATACATAGACATATTAATGAAATATTATACTATATATAAAAAACTTTTGTTTTATTTATTTTCTATAAATAATAGTTTAAATTTATATTTTAAACTAGAAATACAAATAAAATAATTTTTAGGAGCCCAATTGATAAAGAAAATTATTCTCAATTCGGCCCAATTGTTAAAACCCAACTAAAAAGCCCTAACCCATTTCAAAATCCTACCCATATAAACCCATCCGAAATCGGATGGTCCATACATTCCACACAACATCCAACGGTCCTAATCTACCCTCACCAAACTAACTTACTATAAATACCTTAACCCTAAATTTCTGCCTCATTCGCCACCCCCCAAACCCTTAGCTGTCGTCCGTCCCCCACAAACCCTTTCATCCTTCAAACCGTTGAAATGGGTAACCAAACCCACTGCTCCGAACTCAACTACAACCACCGTTAAGCATCACCACTTACACACAATACGAACACCATCTCCCCAGTCTGTAGTCTAACTCCTCCGCTCCTTCGCCATCTCCGTCTGAGTAAATATCATGTTTCACACACGACACGAAAACACCATGAGTATTCAAACCCTGACTCTGGTTACATCCGCCATCTCCCTCGCATCCCATCACCGTTCACACACATCAAGAAAACACCACAAATTTTCTATTTAATTCTGAATCACCACTCGAATTAGACTAAATCTATGCCAGATCTAAAGTTCTAATGTGCTTTGGATCACATGCAGTGACTTTTGTTCTCAAATATTGAGAATGATTTATCAGGTAAATCTCCGAGTTGTTGTTTTTTTCATTTTTTTCTTTTAGTAAGTTTTTAAAATGATACTGCATATAAAAATTTTGCAGATCTCGATTTGTCCTTAAAATCCTAACATTTGTTTGCTTTTGAGTAAGTTTTTAAACTTGTGGATCAAAATCAGTCTATTTTGTTTGATCTATTCCAAAAATTATATCGATCTGGACCAAAATCAGTCTATTATGTTATATTTATTCAAGAAATATAATTTTTTGTCTTCTAAAATTTATCTTTACTAATATTTTGAGTCTTATTTGTTTGTACATCATCTATTTACCAAAGGACCTTGACGACAACGAATCAAGTCAAATATCGAAATATTAAACTATGGGCCAAACAAAGATAAAGATTGATCCAGGTTCAGTCCATCTTAAACAGTTAAAAGTCTCGATTTTACTAAGGCTCGTGTATTTTAATGTTTATATATGGAAATCGTGATTTGATTTAAAAATTAAATAAATCAAATGATGCATGCAATCACTTTTTTTAAACAATATCTAATTTTTAATTAAAAAAATACTACTGCATATCAACATTTGTATTAATTATCTATTTTCAAATTTTAAAAAAATAGAGTACAATTATGTGAAGGGTTTGCTTTATTTTCAAATACTTAATTAACTTTCTGATAATCGATCTTAGTGATGAAATCAATTATGTTTATTGAGTTGGAATTCAAAATTGTACACATATGTGAATTTTTATACTGATAGGCCCGGTGATTGTAACTTATTTACGTGTTTAATATTGTATGATTGCTATTATTTGGTATGTGCTTCAGTTTCCATTCATTGTATGTACAATTTTATGAAAAGTTTTTTATATTTAAATAGAGATAATATTTTTCAATAATATTATGCTACATCTATTCTTGATTTATGTGGGGTGTGTTCATTTCTTAATTTTGCATGTTGTTTGGTCTGTATGGTAAGACTTAATTATGTTAATACATTATCAGTAATCTGTGAGGCTGGTTGAAATGTAGTTTTTTTTTATAAAATAATCTTAGATGAAAACTATTTATGATTTAAAATATAGATATTTGCATTTTGCTTTGAGTACGTTAATACATTATCCTTTTACTTTGAGTATGTTAACACTTTGAAATTGACTTGCTTTTTATTTACTTAAATTATTGTATGTTAATACATGCAAACTGTTACTGTTTTCTTAAGTATAGAGAAAATGAGATTGAATACTGCAACTACTATGTATTATCTAATTTATTTGCTGCTAGTTATCATGTGTGCTGATCTAATCGTTTCCTATCTTTGTATCAGATTTAGTTTAACCAACTTTCATAAGGAAGCAAACATGCAAGATAATGTAATGGAACATTAACAGTTGAAGAAAAGATAAGTATACAAATTACATTTGAACATAATTCAATTGCTACTTTTAGAATGAAAGTGTTATTATGTCTAAGTTTATCGGCTGGAAACCTGACATGACCCATCGTAGTATGATAATACCTCTGAATAGAGTCCAGAGTCTAAGTAGGTGTAACAATACCACGAACAAATACATATCTTTTAAAAAAATAAAATATGCATATTAATATTTGTAATGAAATATTTATTTATCGATAATGAGTCTGAAATCTTATAGCGTTAATCTTGTAGGTTTGGAACATATATTCTGAAGAACAAACAATACCTCACAGCATGAAGAAAAATAAGTACCAAAATGTCATCCTAAATTACACTTGCACTGCCATTCCAAATAAAAAAAAATTATATCATTTTTAGGTCCATAATTTATGTTAATTATATGTTTATATCATATAACTAAAATGAGTTGTATTTGTATCTCAGGTATGGAAAAGTGAAACTGAAGAAGTATTGATGAGCAAAGAGATCACACACACAATAAAAGATAACTAATAGACTTTAAACTAATATACATATATACAAATAGATTTTACACTTAATAAACTACAACAATACTAACTGATTTTGGTTTTTCACACGTTGTAGATAATTTGCAAAGTCACATATGTCAAGCAAAACAATTCATAGGACTGAATTTAAAAGGTAAAAAACATTTTATGCACTTGACTTCTATTTAATTTTTAATTAAACTTAATAACATATAAATATAATCTTAATTTGTGTATTTCTAGTAATGACAGGAAAAACAGGTATGACAGATTCTTCAATCCATTCAGTTTAAAACATAATTTAGTTTAAAAAAAAAGAATTACCTTGTTGAGTGTTGTTTGTTTGTGCTCTATTTCCAATTAAGTCGGTCTTCCTCCTCACATTGATTCCTCGCAATGCGCTACTTTAAATATAATTATTTGTCCTGTGCATATGGATGTTTAGTTGTGCGTGTATGTGTGCGTGTGTTTTACTTGAAACTGTGTTAAACGAAACTGTTGTGCGATAATAGAATCTAAGTTGTTAGGGTTTATTATTCTGCAATCTGTGATAATCTTGTAGGCACAAATAGATATATGTAAAAAAATATTTTGCAAAATTAAAAGATACGCATTATATTTAATAGGTAAATTTAAGCATATATTTTCTCTGGTAAATAGAATCTTCAATTACCAAGATTCTTAAAAATAGAAATTACCTTTTAACATATCAAGAAAATTTACTTGGAAAATATAAAAAGTACCTTTTTATTAATAAATATATTATTTCACAAAACTTCTCACTAATATATTTATATGATTTAGCTATATAATCTCAAATAAAAAAAATTGGAATTACTTTTATTATTTTTAATACAATTTATAGAACCTAATAATTAATATTTTTTTCTCGAGGTTGTACAACTTTTATATTACGAAAATTCGATAAATTGTGTTCTTTACAAAGAAGTAATTTTTTTCTTTTTTACAAAGCTGTAAGTATATATAGTTTTCATTATCTGATTTGAAAATCAACCATTAATATATTACTCAAGGCTAAAATTTTTTATTTTTTTTAAAAACATACTATATACTGTAAAAAGTACAAATTACTATTTCAAAGTTTATTATAAATAAGGTTTTCAATATAAGACACATAAAAGGTGTTCATACATCACAACTAAAGTGTGAACACCATTTTTATCTGTCAATTTATTTTACATTACTCATTTGTTAGTATCAGTGATGATTAGTGCATACGCTTTTATTTTGTACTTTATTTTAGGCAAATATATTTACTTATTTTTTTAATAATTGTAATTTATTTACTTCTTTTATTTGTTGTATGTTTTGGAGATTTTTAATTCCTGCTTTAGATCACTTGATAGTAATCAAAATCTTGAAATACCAGATCAATACATTATACCTAGTGTAGGTCAACAAACATCGGTTCACTTGATCAAATTGTCTTTTAGACTATGTCAATAGTGTTTAAAAATCAAAATAATGGTAAACTCTATAAAATATTCATATATAACAGTAATCTATGTATAAAAATAAGGTAATACACATCCACATAAAAGACGTTATTTGTAATAATTATTTAAACACAACAGTATATAATGAAAGATTCTTTTAAGCAAATTAAAATCTGAAAAATATCAGATTCTAAATCACATGAATACTATGCAAGCATAAAATGCTATCACCGTCTACTTAAATTCAAAACACATAATCAACCTCAAATTTGAAAACCCAATATCAATAATAAAATTAGTAGTAGCTAAATAATAATAAGGGGAAATTATTTTTTGCCCCCCCAGACTATTTTGATTTTTACAGTTTACCATACGAATTTTTTTTTTCAACAAACCGCCATCTGAACTATGCCTGAATTGCATTTTACCCCCTACACCACTTTTTTTGTGGTTTTGTAATAAAAACCGGATGATGTGGCACAACCCGATTGCGCCATGTTTTGCATGTAATTGTTGTGTTTTTCCTAGTATTTTTAGATAGAATTTCATGTTGATTTTAGTAGTATTTTAATAGAGTTTTATTAAGTTTTATGTGGTTTTTCTTGTTTTGTTAGTTTTGTGTTCTTCTTTTGATTTTACGTTTAATTGGGTTAAATGGTTTTAATTGATTTAAGGTTGGTGAAATTCTTGGGGGTTTTTTGATTGAAAATTCTCATTTAATAGGTGGTTTAATGATTTGAATTCAAGCTAAGGCATGGAGGAAGAAAATCAAGCCATGTCCTGCCAAAATCCAAGCCAAACTTGATGCCAAGAAGGAGCTCCAATGGGGAAAACATTCTAGAATTGCTGCCATCCCTTGCCATTAGTTGCCATCTTCTGCGCCACCCAGCTGCTCATGTGTACATGGCAGCGCCTAGCTGCCAAGATCCCTGCCATTTTCTGCGCCACCCAGCTGCTCCATGCGCTGCCATCTCCAAGACATGGACCAAGGCAAGGCGCTCTCCTCCATGCCATCTCCCACGCCATCTTCCAAGCCAAGGCTCCCCTTCTTGCCATCTCAAACGCCTTCTTCCTTGCCAAGGCCCTTGCCAAGCCCCCTTGCACCCAAGTCACGCCTCCCCCTAGCCATGGACGCCCCAAGCCATCTCCAAGACACCCAAGACTCACCCAAGACCAACCAACCAAGCCACATTGAGCCATCAAGGTGCAAAAACGGGTCAAACCTTGGTCAAATCGGGAATTTCAAGCCTTTTTAGCTAATTTGGCCCATTTAAACCCATTTAAACCAATTATAAAGGGAACCTTGGTCTCATCTTGTAGAAGATCACTCCCCTCCCAACCCAAGCTGGGGTTTGGGATCAAATTCCAATCAAACTCTTAGATAATTCTCTCTCTTAGGTTTTAGATTTAATTTCAAGTTTTGATGTAATAACCCGCGTGACAGGCGGGAATACTCACCACTATACTAACAAAATGGCGCCATTGCGACTCGGCTTGGTTAAGGCTTTCAATTTGGTTGTAGTTTCATTGTGTTTTTAGCTTCCTTTGTTATTTGACTTTTTTCTTAAGTATGTTAGATACTTCTAGCTTTGGTGGATATATTCCCGACATGGGAGGGCATGGTGTAAACCATGTCAGGATTGAAATGATGTATAATGGACTTGGCAACGTGGGAGGGCATGGTGCAAACCACGTTGCCAATGGTAGTTTCGGTTATGGGCAACCCGGCATGGGAGGGCATGGTGCAAACCACGTTGCCAATGGTGGTTTTGGTTATGGGCAACCCGGCATGGGAGGGCATGGTGCAAACCATGTCGGGTTTGATAGTTTCTCGGGCGTGAATGGTTCCTTGGGTGGTTATGGAGCTCCAAATTCATATCCGAACGTGCAAGCTCCATATTCCTATCTGAACATGCAAGCCCCGACTTCTGGCCCGTATGGCTATGATACTCCACAATATTATCCGAATACACCGAGTCCGAATCCCGAGTCGTATGGAAGTCCTCATGCTTATAATTTTGATCATGCCTCAATTAGTGCCAACAATAGTGCTCATAATCCCGTTCCATATGAGTTGTTTGGCGATGTGAACTCCAATGCCCAAAATACCCCTCCCGCCCTCCATATCCCGATGAATGCTCCACCGCCGGCCTCCGATCCAAATCTAATGTTGATCATGAAACAATTTCAAGCTATGTCGACATCATTTGATGCTCGGTTCACCGCTCTTGAGGCTTTGACGAACGGGTTGAGCACTATAGTTGAGCAATTGGAAAGTGATGTGACTATGTTGAAGCTAGCGAATGAGGAAGATAAATCGCCAAGCCAACCTTCACATCCTCTTGCGGTCACGATCCTCGATAAGTGTGGGGTGGTTGATAATGAGTTTGTACCACCGTCCGAGGTGGAGGTGATTTCTATTACAAGTATTCTTACTCTTCCCGATTCTACCCTCCCCAGTTTTGCAAAGAATATTCCCGATGCTCCTATACCCTTTCCATCAAGTTTCTCCTTCGAGGTTTGCTTACGTATGGACGTGGCCCAAGAGTCGATCGAACAAGCTTATATAGAGGATATGTACCATGAGGGGGAGGTTGGCCCAGATGTTGATATTGAGGATTGTTTTGAGGTTGTTGAGCCCCTTGTTCTACATGATGAATCCGTTATGCTCCAACGTACCCAAGACTTGTGTGACAAAGATGTTTTARGGGTCGMTGYGGGCAACGATGACTTTTTAGAGGGGGAGGTGGGGGTTATGGATGATAGGATTGGAGAATTTGAAGATTCGCTTGGGGTGGAGATTGTTGATGATGGGTTGGGAGTTGATTCCATTGAGAAGCTTGAAGATTTTCTTGGGGTGGAGATTGTTGATGATGGGATTGGAAAGCTTGATGATTATCTTGAGTAGGAAGAGGTGAGAAAGCCAATTATCATCTTTGAAAATTTTGATCAAGAGGAGGAAGAGAGGTCGGTTGACGTGCTTAAAATTCTTAAGGGGGATATTGGTTGGAGACCGGGAGTTAGCCCCCGTATGGAGATAGTGAAAGTCGGGATGTGGAGGTTGTTAGTGGAGGGCTTGATGTTCGTGATGTCCAAAAGTGAGTGGGTGAAGACCATTGACTTAGTGCCCAAGATGAGCGGCTTGTTGGTTCTTGAGGATGAAAAATGAAGGTTGTTGGCCACGAGGGCTTCAACGGGTTGGAGGATGTTGTTCGAGTTTAAGAATTTTCATGAGGCCAAAAAGAAAGATTGTTTCCCTCCCCCTTTTATAGAATACATGATGGACAACATAGCCGAGCAATATTCCTTTTGCTTTTTCAATGAGACGCCGGGGCACTTCAAAACCACCATCCCACCCGAGGACCTAGCCGAGACGAGTTTCGATTGCCCGTTTGGAACGTTTGCCTTTTGGCGGATCTTATTTGAGCTATGCAATGCGCCAAGGACGTTCCAAAGGGTGGATCCTCCCGACAAGCAGGAGATTATTTTGGTGGACCCTCCCGTTATCTTCCCGCCTTGACCAAAAAGGGAGTACGTCGAGCTAATGACGTAAAACAAGCGCCTCTTGGGAGGCAGCCCAAGTTCTTTCCATTTCTTTCTTTCTTTCTTTCTTTTATTGAAAAATCCAAAAACATTCAAAAATTCAAAAACATTTGAAAATTAAAAAAATATTTTATTGAGTTCATGTACATATTTCCTTGTGTTTTTAATTTCGTGTGATTCTCTTTTCTAGGTTTTGTTTGTCGACTCCAACCTTGGTAGAATGGATAAGTGAGTAGCATTCGTGGAGCTGGGAGTTACTATCCATGCTCGATTCTCGCTTGTATTGCTTAGATGCTTAGATGGACCCTACCGAGCTCGACTCAAACTCGCTCAGTTAAGGAAGTTTCTATTCACCCTCCTTTTACTTGGTTCTCATTAAGATGCGGGTAATGCATGGTTTAAGTGTGGGGTGGGTAGGTGGTTAGGGTCCTGGTTTTTATCAAGCATGTTTAGTTGTTCTTAACTCGAGCCTTGGCGAAGTGACGCTTACTATTTGCGCATTTATATGGTTGAGTCGATTTTTGTATCTTTTGAGTCGTTATTAGATTGTTGAACAACTCCACATACTTGGAAGTTTGAATAGTTTATTTGTCGAGTTTTTGCATGTTTTTGGCCTCTTGTGTAAGGAGTAAATTTTTGTGCTTCGTCCAAACCCGCTTATATATATAATCAACATTTACTCGTGAAAAGATTGCAAAGCTCTAAAAGCTCTTTTAATTTCGCTCCCAAATTTGGTGCAAACTAATGAGTAGCTTTGTGTGATTTATCGGCTTGCTTGCATTTTTATGGAAATTGCATTGAGGAGGTTTGACTTTGCTCGTACATGATTGAATTTGAAAATGACCTCGAGGCACATATATCACCCTTGTTCCGGCCATATCCATATATGTAAGATACTTAAAAATCCCAAATGAGCCCCTTAGAGCCTTTATCCCGTTTCTTGTTAGCCGAGCTCGATTTTAGCTCTTGTATCTTCGTAACTTGTGAAGTGGGAGAGTTTATTGTTATATGACGAGAGATGTGTGGGAAATCAATCGTGGGTTTCGGGTTTTGAGCTGCTTATACCCAAAAACAACAACAAAAAAAAATACTCCAACACAAATCACGAAAAGTGATAAAGCGTGCGTTTAAGTGAAAAGCCTAATTCAAAAAGCCTAAATTAGTGAAAAGAAGCAAGTTCAAAAAGCTTCTAAGTGTTGTGAAATGGAGTCGGAAAAGCGTGTGAGAATATGAAAGGGTTTTGAATGAGAGTTTGGTAAATTGGGAAAGATGAAGCGATTATAAGCTTCGAGTTTTAGAAATTAGGATTTTGTGTGTTATTGATCYCGTTTGATCGTGTGTTAGCCACTCTATCCAAATATTCCATACCTTACCAAAGAGCCAACATTATAACCCATAATAAAGACCTCTTTCGATTCTTACTTGGTCATGTACTATGAGTTATTTTGAACGTCCAATTTGTGAAATCTTAATGAGTGCATGCATTGTCCGATTCGAGCGTATACACGTCCTATATACACTTGAGCGAATACCCTCAAATTCCCATTTGTGAGGAAGTCATCATTTTGGCTTGCATTTGAGAAAGAGTAATACGAGAAATGCTTGACGCTAGCAAGTTTACGTTGATAATCCCATCATATTAATAAGGATAAGAACAAGGATTTTTCTTCTTACATAATGTTCATTGAATGTACACTCTCGATTCTTTTCGTTGTTCGAGGACGAACAAACCGATAAGTGTGGGGTAGTTGTTTTGAATGTAATTGTTGTGTTTTTCCTAGTATTTTTAGATAGAATTTCATGTTGATTTTAGTAGTATTTTAATAGAGTTTTATTAAGTTTTATGTGGTTTTTCTTGTTTTGTTANACTCTATCCAAATATTCCATACCTTACCAAAGAGCCAACATTATAACCCATAATAAAGACCTCTTTCGATTCTTACTTGGTCATGTACTATGAGTTATTTTGAACGTCCAATTTGTGAAATCTTAATGAGTGCATGCATTGTCCGATTCGAGCGTATACACGTCCTATATACACTTGAGCGAATACCCTCAAATTCCCATTTGTGAGGAAGTCATCATTTTGGCTTGCATTTGAGAAAGAGTAATACGAGAAATGCTTGACGCTAGCAAGTTTACGTTGATAATCCCATCATATTAATAAGGATAAGAACAAGGATTTTTCTTCTTACATAATGTTCATTGAATGTACACTCTCGATTCTTTTCGTTGTTCGAGGACGAACAAACCGATAAGTGTGGGGTAGTTGTTTTGAATGTAATTGTTGTGTTTTTCCTAGTATTTTTAGATAGAATTTCATGTTGATTTTAGTAGTATTTTAATAGAGTTTTATTAAGTTTTATGTGGTTTTTCTTGTTTTGTTATTTTTGTGTTCTTCTTTTGATTTTATGTTTAATTGGGTTAAATGGTTTTAATTGATTTAAGGTTGGTGAAATTCTTGGGGGTTTTTTGATTGAAAATTCTCATTTAATAGGTGGTTTAATGATTTGAATTCAAGCTAAGGCATGGAGGACAAAAATCAAGCCATGTCTTGCCAAAATCCAAGCCAAACTTGATGCGAAGAAGGAGCTCCAATGGGGAAAACATTCTGGAATTGCTACCATCCCTTGCCATTAGCTGCCATCTTCTGCGCCACCTAGCTGCTCCAGTGTACATGGTAGCGCCTAGTTGCCAAGATCCCTACCATTTTCTGTGCCACCCAGCTGCTCCATCAGCTGCCATCTTCAGCGCTGCCATCTCCAAGACATGGCCCAAGGCAAGGCGCTCTCCTCCATGCCATCTCCCACGCCATCCTCCAAGCCAAGGCTCCTCTTCTTGCCATCTCAAACGCCTTCTTCCTTGCCAAGGCCCTTGCCAAGCCCCCTTGCACCCAAGTCACGCCTCCCCTAGCCATGGACGCCCCAAGACCAACCAACCAAGCCATATTGAGCCATCAAGGTGCAAAAACGGGTCAAACCTTGGTCAAACCGGGAATTTCAAGCCTTTTTAGCTAATTTGGCCCAGTTAAACCCATTTAAACCAATTATAAAGGGAAACTTGGTCTCATCTTGCAGAAGATCACTCCCCTCCCAACCTAAGTTGGGGTTTGGGATCAAATTTCAATCAAGCTCTTGGTAATTCTCTCTCTTAGGGTTTTTTTTTTCAACAAACCGCCATCTGAACTATGCGTGAATTGAATTTTACCCCCAACACCACTTTTTTGTGGTTTTGTAATCAAAACCGGATGATGTGGCACAACCTGATTGCACCACGCCATCCATTTTTTTTTTTATCAGAAAACCACAAAAAAGTGGTGTTGTGGGTAAAATGCAATTCGCGCTTAGTTCAGATGGTGGTTTGTCGAAAAAGAAAGTTCGTATGGTAAATTGTAAATATTAAAATAGACTGGGAGGCAAAAAGTTTTTTTCCCTAACAATAATAATAATAATAATAATAATAATAATAATAATAATAATAATAATAATAATAATAATAATAATAATAATAATAATAATAATAATATAAACTAAGAAATGTTCTTTATTCAATCATCACCTTGCAGAACTTCACCAGTTCTCGCTTCATCTTCCTCATCAATCCCTACAACACAGCCTTCTTCAAAGTTTAGAACATTATTCTGCACCAATTTTCCATTCTTAGATAGACTAGACATATTTTTTTAAGAAGTGGAAGCTATGCCCTCACCATCAGACATCAGTTTCTTTAAAGTCAAACTTCTACCATACAGCTCCATAACTTCGACTTTCTTAATAGAAGCAATAACCTCATCCTCGGAACAAGCGTTTTGTACAAATGTTTCAAGTTATGGTCAATGCATATAATCTATCTTCAACTGTTTTTTGAATTTTTTGAAAAACATCAAATGATCTACAAAATTACCATCTGATTCGAACTTTTCGCACCTACTTTTTAATAATAAGTTTGTCAAGCTTTAAAAGTTCGCTCGCAAGAGTACTAGGTCACTTGTAGGTTGATAAGTTGAACCGAGTCGAATCTCTCGAGGAATACTAATCGGAGGTTCCTTTTGTGTTTGATTTCACGAATAAGAAAATAAAAATAAAGCTAATCTAAACACGCGGACAAGGAGTTTTTGTTTGATGATTTAAAAGAACTACTATGATAATTTAAACTACGAGTAAAAAAATTAAACTATGATTTAAACTAAGAGAAACTAAATTAAACTATGATTTAAACTATTAGCAAATAAATTAAAAGATTTGAGAGCAAGGGTTGTAGAATCATCTCCACGACCTCTTGGGCATTTCATCGAACACCTTACCTGCAAGCTAGGTTTGTGTTTTGCATGTAATTGTTGAATTTTTCCTTGTGTTTTTAATTAGGATTTTATGTTGATTTTAGTAGTTTTTAATCGAGTTTCGTTAGGTTTTTCGTTTGTTTTCTCGTTTTATTTTTTTCGTGTTTCTTTTTAGTTTTATATTTAATTTGATTAAATGGTCCGGTTAACTTGAGGTTTGTGGTAAATCATGGTTTTTTATGTTTTAAATTCACATTGTATAGGTGAAGGCATCGAGGCCCGAAAATCGAACCGAGCGCTCCCGCGCGCAGCTGCCGAAACGGGTTGGAGGATTGTCGATCGAGTTTAAGAAGTTTCATGAGGCCACAAAGAAATATCGTTTCCCTTACCCGTTTATCGACTACATGATGGACAAGCTAGCGGCCAATATTCCTTTAATTTTCTTAACGAGTCATCGGGGCATTTCAAAATCACCATTCCACCCGAGAACCTAGTCGAGACGAGCGTCGTTTGCCCGCTTGGAACGTTCACTTTTTGGCGGATCTTATATGAACTATGCAATGCGCCAAGGACGTTACAAAGAGTGGATCCTCCTGATAAGGAGGAGGTTGTTTTGGTGGACCCTCCCGTGATCTTTCTACCTTGACCAAAAGGGATTACGTCAAGCTAGGGACGTAAAACAAGCGTTTTTTGGGAGGCAACCCAAGTTCTTCTTGTTTATTCCTTTCTTATTTTCTTATTCTATGAAAATCCAAAAACATTTGAAAAATAAAAAATATATATAAAAAAATTATTTTAGTTCTTTTGAACCTTTGGTTTCATTTTGTGTACATATTTGATTATGTTTTTGATTTTGTGTGATTTTCTTTTCTAGGTTTGGTTTTTCGACTTCAACCTTGGGCGATTTGAAAAGTAAGTAATATTTATGGAGCCGAGAGTTACTAGCCATCCTCGATTTTAGCTTGAATTGCTTAGATGATTAAGTGGAACCCACCGAGCTCGACCAAAACTCGCTCGGTTAAAGGAAGTTTCTATTCACCTCTTTTTACTTGATTTTCATTAAAATGCGATAAGGGTGTTGCATGGTTTAAGTGTGGGGTGGGTAGGTGGTTAGGGTCCAAGTCTTTATCAATCATGATTTGTCGGTTCTTAACTCGAGCCTTGGCGAAGTGATGCTTACTATTTGAGCATATTTGCGCTTATATGGTTGAGTCAATTTTTTGTGTCGTTTGTGTCTTTATTACATTGTTGAACAACTCCACGTACTTGGAAGTTTGAATAGTTTACTTGTCAAGTTTTTGCATGTTTGTGGCCTCTTGTGTGAGGGGTTGAATTAATGTAATTTCTTTTCTAGATTTAGATTTACTTTCATGCTTGGCCTTTGGTTTGTAAGCCTAAGAAGAATCCAAATACTCCTTTGGATTGTTACTTTTGATGCGATTACATTCAAGCTTTATTTCATTTCCTAATTCAAGTAAGTTTTCTTTCAATTTCATGTTTTATGCTTTAATTCCATGCTTTGTTCTTCATTTCCATGCTTGTTCTTCATGTTATGCCTTTTGTCTTAGCACCTTGAATTCATGATGAAACATAAGAATTGGCTATGGAATCTAGATGAGTGACACATCTAGATCATAGATCGGCTCTTGGATCGTCTTGATTTTGAGACTTTGCTATGATTTATTTGCAATTTTATTTTTATGCATAGTTTTAGGTAAAATCTTAGATCTAGACTTCGTTTCTTGTTATTTTCCATAAAGTTTTAAAATTTCTCCTTAATTTTCATTGCTCTTGCTAGTTGTGCTTTCAATTTTAGAAATTTTGCATTATTTGAGTTTTTATGCATAGTTATACCTTGTGCTTGCATGCTTGTACTTGGTGAAAATTTGCATTTTCTTGATTATTTTCATTATTGCTTTGCATTTTCTATATGAGGCATACGAAGAGGTATTCTACCAACATGTAATTTCAATTCCTAGGATAGTTAGCTATTTTAATTGCTTTATTTTCATTTTCTTTCCATTTTCCAAGCTTGAAACACATAGAATCCTTCAATCGAATCGATCTCCGATAATACCGAGCCAAGAACCCGTTGATTCATTTCAAAACCACGAAAACTCTTCTAACAAAAAGGCTCTGTTACGACACATCTTGGTTAAGGCCTTCGATTTAATTGTTGTTTCATTGTGTTTTTAGCTTTCTTTGTTATTTGACGTTTTTGTTAAGTATGATAGGTACATATAGCTATGGTGGATATATTCCCGACATGGGAGGGCATGGTGAGAACCATGTCGGGATTGGAACTATGTATAATGGGTATGGCAATGTGGGAGGGCATGGTGCTAACCACGTTGCCAACGGTGGATATGGATATGGGCAACCCGGCATGGGAGGGCATGGTGCAAACCATGTCGGTTTGATAGTTTCTCGGGCGTGAATGGTTATGGAGCTCCAAATTCCTATCCGAACATGCAAGCTCCATATTCCTATCCGAACGAGCAAGCCCCGACTTCCAGCTTGTATGGCTATGGTGCTCCACAAAATTATTCGAGTATGTCGAGCCCAAATCCCGACCTATACGATGGTTCCCTCACTTCCAATTTTGGTTATGCCTCATTTGATGCCACTTATGGCACTCATAATTCTGATCCGTATGCGTACTTCGGAGGTTCGAGCTCCAATGACCAAAATGCCCCTCCCGCCTTTGATATTCCGGTGCATGCTCCTACTCCACCCTCCGATCCGACTCTCTTGGCCATTTTGCAAGAATTGAATTCGTTGACCACTAAGTGTGGTGCTCTTAAGGCTAAGTGTGATGCTCTTGATGCTACAATGGACCAATTCTCAAGCGATATTGATATGCTTAAACGAGGTCACAGGATTGGAAATCCTGTATTTTACATATCCATACGATTGAGTCCTTGGGTTTCCGAAATAGTGTAAAAAGAAGTGCTTCGAATCATTGCTATTTGACTCGGACCTGTTCTAAAAAAGTCGAGGCATTTRGAATTYTTTGTTGACACGGACAAAGTCAGGGAAAACCTCTGAAATTATTTCAATATTGAACCTTGGACATATAAGAGTTCCGAATCAAATCTCTTTAGAAAGAAGATCTTTTGTCTCATGGTAGCCTGCTCCAGTCCCCTTACGAAACTTTCATTATTGAGTTAGCCATACACTTCACATGTTTCTAGCGATTCACATGGCATCATCAAATGATACAAGTCTTGGATAAGAATCTACAACTGCGGATTCCTTATTCATGGACATGCTTCAAGAGTTAGTAGAAGAAGCGTATATGGAGGCCAAGACCAATGAGGAGGTGGTTGGCCCGAACGTCGATATAGAGGGGTGTTGTGATTATGAGCCCCTTGTTCTAAATGATGAGCCCGTTGTGCCTCTATGTGACCCCGATTTGTGTGTCAATAACTCTCGATGTGTCGTTGAGGGCAACGATGACTTTTTAGAGGGGGAGTGGGGGTTATTGATGATGATCTTGGAGAAATTGACGATTATCTTGAGGAGGATGAGGAGAGCAAGTCGATTATTATCCTTGCAAACTCGCACCGAGAAGAAGAGGAGGAGAGGATGGTTGAAGGGTTTAGAATCCTTAAGGATGCTATGGATTGGAGACCAGAAGTGGGTGAGGGAGTTAGTCCTTTGAATTCGGGTCTTGAAGCTATGGTGAGAGCCGGGATGTGGAGGTTGTTAGTAGAGGGCTTGATGTTCCTAATGTCCAAAAGTGAGTGGGTGAAACCCATTAACTTGGTGCCCAAGACGAGCGGCTTGTTAATTCGTGAGGATGAGGAAGGAAGGTTGTTGGCCACGAGGGCGTTAACGGGTTGGAGGATGTCGATCGAGTTTAAGAAGTTTCATGAGGCCACAAAGAAATATCGTTTCCCTTACCCGTTTATCGACTACATGATGGACAAGCTAGCCGGCCAATATTCCTTTAATTTTCTTAACGAGTCATCGGGGCATTTCAAAATCACCATTCCACCCGAGAACCTAGTCGAGACGAGCGTCGTTTGCCCGCTTGGAACGTTCACTTTTTGGCGGATCTTATATGAACTATGCAATGCGCCAAGGACGTTACAAAGAGTGGATCCTCCTGATAAGGAGGAGGTTGTTTTGGTGGACCCTCCCGTGATCTTTCTACCTTGACCAAAAGGGATTACGTCAAGCTAGGGACGTAAAACAAGCGTTTTTTGGGAGGCAACCCAAGTTCTTCTTGTTTATTCCTTTCTTATTTTCTTATTCTATGAAAATCCAAAAACATTTAAAAAATAAAAAATATATATAAAAAAAATTATTTTAGTTCTTTTGAACCTTTGGTTTCATTTTGTGTACATATTTGATTATGTTTTTGATTTTGTGTGATTTTCTTTTCTAGGTTTGGTTTTTCGACTTCAACCTTGGGTGATTTGATAAGTTAGTAGTATTTGTGGAGCCGGGAGTTACTAGCCATGCTCGATTTTAGCTTGAATTGCTTAGATGATTAAGTGGAACCCACCGAGCTCGACCAAAACTCGCTCGGTTAAGGAAGTTTCTATTCACCCTCTTTTTACTTGATTTTCATTAAAATGCGATAAGGGTGTTGCATGGTTTAAGTGTGGGGTGGGTAGGTGGTTAGGGTCCAAGTTTTTATCAATCATGATTTGTCGTTCTTAACTCGAGCCTTGGCGAAGTGATGCTTACTATTTGAGCATTTGTATGGTTGAGTCAATTTTTGTGTCGTTTGTGTCTTTATTACATTGTTGAACAACTCCACGTACTTGGAAGTTTGAATAGTTTACTTGTCAAGTTTTTGCATGTTTGTGGCCTCTTGTGTGAGGGGTTGAATMYTCCGGTTAACTTGAGGTTTGTGGTAAATCATGGTTTTTTATGTTTTAAATTCACATTTTATAGGTGAAGGCATCGAGGCCCGGAAACCGAACCAAGTCGGCCGGAACCAAGCGCTCGCGCGCACATCTGCCGACAGCTTCCGAGCGCTGCCGAGCGGTCCTGCCGACGCTGGCCTAGAGATGCCGAGCGCGGCCAGCCACGCCCGCACATGCCTGCCGAGACTAGCCCATGCTCGATTTTAGCTTGAATTGCTTAGATGCTTAAGTGGACCCCACCGAGCTCGACCAAAACTCGCTCGGTTAAAGAAGTTTCTATTCACCCTCCTTTTACTTGATTTTCATTAAAATGCGATAAGGGTGTTGCATGGTTTAAGTGTGGGGTGGGTAGGTGGTTAGGGTCCGAGTCTTTATCAATCATGATTTGTCGTTCTTAACTCGTGCCTTGGCGAAGTGACGCATTCTTGGCGAAGTGACGCTTACTATTTGCGCATTTATATGGTTGAGTCGATTTTTGTGTTGTTTGTGTCTTTATTACATTGTTGAACAACTCCACGTACTTGGAAGTTTGAATAGTTTACTTGTCAAGTTTTTGCATGTTTGTGGCCTCTTGTGTGAGGGTTGAATTATCCGGTTAACTTGAGGTTTGTGGTAAATCATGGTTTTTTATGTTTTAAATTCACATTTTATAGGTGAAGGCATCGAGGCCCGGAAACCGAACCAAGTCGGCCGGAACCAAGCGCTCGCGCGCACATCTGCCGACAGCTTCCGAGCGCTGCCGAGCGGTCCTGCCGACGCTGGCCTAGAGATGCCGAGCGCGGCCAGCCACGCCCGCACATGCCTGCCGAGACTGCCGAGCACCTGCCATAAAGAACGATCGTTTCCCTTCCCCGTTTATCGACTACATGATGGACAATCTAGAACAAGCTAGCCGGCCAATATTCCTTTTATTTTCTTGACGAGTCACTGGGGTATTTCAAAATCACCATTCCACCCGAGAACCTAGTCGAGACGAGCATCGGTTGCCCGCTTGGAACGTTCACTTTTTGGCAGATCTTATATGAACTATGCAATGCGCCAAGGACGTTCCAAGGAGTGGATCCTCCCGATAAGGAGGAGATTATTTTTGTGGACCCTCCCGTGATCTTTCCACCTTGACCAAAAGGGATTACGTCAAGCTAGCGACGTAAAACAAGAGGTTCTTGGGAGGCAACCCAAGTTTTCTCATTTATTCCTTTCTTATTTTCTTATTCTATGAAAGTCCAAAATCATTTGAAAAATAAAAAAATATTTAAAAAAAATTATTTTGGTTCTTTTGAACCTTTGGTTTCGTTTTGTGTACATATTTGATTATATTTTTGATTTTGTGTGATTTTCTTTTCTAGGTTTGGTTTCTCGACTTCAACCTTGGGCGATTTGATAAGTTAGTAGTATTTGTGGAGCCGGGAGTTACTAGTCATGCTTGATTTTCGTTTGAATTGCTTAGATGCTTAAGTGGACCCCACCGAGCTCGACCAAAACTCGCTCGGTTAAGGAAGTTTCTATTCACCCTCCTTTTACTTAATTTCATTAAAATGCGATAAGGGTGTTTCATGGTTTAAGTGTGGGGTGGGTAGGTGGTTAGGGTCCGGGTTTTTATCAAGCATGATTTGTCGTTCTTAACTCGAGCCTTGGCGAAGTGACGCATTCTTGTCGAAGTGACGCTTACTATTTGTGCATTTATATGGTTGAGTTAATTTTTGTGTCGTTTGTGTCTTTATTACATTGTTGAACAACTCCACGTACTTGGAAGTTTGAATAGTTTACTTGTCGAGTTTTTGCATGTTTATGGACTCTTGTGTGAGGGGTTGAATGGTCCGGTTAACTTGAGTTTTGTGGTAAATCATGGTTTTAAATTCACATTTTATAGGTGAAGGTATCGAGGCCCGAAAATCGAATCGAGTCGGGCCGAACAGAGCGCTCCCGCGCACAGCTGCCGAGACCTGCCGGCAGCTGCCGAGCGCTGCTGAGCGATCCTGCTGACGCTGGCCGAGAGATGCCAAGCGCGGCCGGCCACGCCCGCACATGTCTGCCAAGACTGCCGAGCACCTGCCACAAAGAAAGATCGTTTCCCTTCCCCGTTTATCGACTACATGATGGACAAGCTAGCCGGCCAATATTCCTTTTATTTTCTTGACGAGTCACTGGGGTATTTCAAAATCACCATTCCACCCGAGAACCTAGTCGAGACGAGCGTCGGTTGCCCGCTTGGAACGTTCACTTTTTGGCGGATCTTATATGAACTATACAATGCGCCAAGGACGTTRCAAGGAGTGGATCCTCCCGATAAGGAGGAGATTGTTTTGGTAGACCCTCCCGTGATATTTCCACCTTGAGCAAAGGGATTACATCAAGCTAGTGACATAAAACAAGCGGTTCTTGGGAGGCAACCCAAGTTCTTCTCGTTTATTCCTTTCTTATTATTTATTCTATGAAAATCCAAAAACATTTGAAAAATAAAAAAATATTTAAAAAAATTGTTATGGTTCTTTTGAACCTTTGGTTTCGTTTTGTGTACATATTTGATTATGTTTTTGATTTTGTGTAATTTTATTTTCTAGGTTTGGTTTTTCGACTTCAACCTTGGGTGATTTGATAAGTTAGTAGTATTTGTGGAGCCGGGAGTTACTAGCCATACTTGATTTTAGCTTAAATTGCTTAGATGCTTAAGTGGACCCCACCGAGCTCGACCAAAACTCGCTCGGTTAAGGAAGTTTCTATTCACCCTCCTTTTACTTGATTTTTATTAAAATGCGATAAGGGTGTTGCATGGTTTAAGTGTGGGGTGCATAGGTGGTTAGGGTCCGAGTTTTTATCAATCATGATTTGTACTGGCGCTGGTCGGCAGGTGCTTGGCGGGAGTGGCCGA
>BMAC01000120.1:480022-492930 GCA_014905375.1 Phtheirospermum japonicum
GTGGCTGGCCGCGCTCGGCATCTCTAGGCCAGCGTCGGCAGGACCGCTCGGCAGCGCTCGGAAGCTGTCGGCAGATGTGCGCGCGAGCGCTTGGTTCCGGCCGACTTGGTTCGGTTTCCGGGCCTCGATGCCTTCACCTATAAAATGTGAATTTAAAACATAAAAAACCATGATTTACCACAAACCTCAAGTTAACCGGATAATTCAACCCCTCACACAAGAGGCCACAAACATGCAAAAACTTGACAAGTAAACTATTCAAACTTCCAAGTACGTGGAGTTGTTCAACAATGTAATAAAGACACAAACAACACAAAAATCGACTCAACCATATAAATGCGCAAATAGTAAGCGTCACTTCGCCAAGAATGCGTCACTTCGCCAAGGCACGAGTTAAGAACCGCCTGCCGAGCCAGCCGAGCCAGCTCGGCCCATGTCGAGCCACCTTATAAATTCCCCGAGCCAATCGATCCAATCTCAACACAAAAGGGCTGTTTTGACCATTTTGTGTCAAATTTGGTCAATACATGGAAATCCAAGCTCAAATGGCATAATTGACCCATTTACCCCTATTTAACTTGTTTAAATAGAACCTCTCTTTCATTTTGTAAAACACCTCTCATTTTCTCCCAACCCAAGCATGGGTTTGGGATTAAAAACTCTCTCTCCAAGCTCTTAGATTCAAATTCTCTCTCTTAGGTTTTAGATTCAATTTCAAGTTTTTATGTAATTTCTATTCTAGATTTAGATTTACTTTCATGCTTGGCCTTGGGTTTGTAAGCCTAAAAAGAATCTAAATACTCCTTTGGATTGTTACTTTTGATGCAATTACATTCAATATTTGTTTCATTTCCTAATTCAAGTAAGTTTCCTTTCAATTTCATGTTTTATGCTTTAATTCCATGCTTTGTTCTTCATTTTCATGCTTGTTCTTCATGTTATGCTTTTWYRCTMAGCACCTTGAATTCATGATGAAACATATGAATTGGCTATGGAATCTAGATGAGTGACACATCTAGATCATAGATCGGCTCTTGGATCGTCTTGGTTTTGAGATTTTGCTATGCTTTATTTGCAATTTTATTTTTATGCATAGTTTTAGGTAAAATCTTAGATTTAGACTTCGTTTCTTGTTATTTTCCATAAAGTTTTAAACTTTCTCGTTAACTTTCATTGCTCTTGCTAGTTGTGCTTTCAATTTTAGAAAATTTACATTATTTGAGTTTTTATGCATAGTTGTACCTTGTGCTTGCATGTTTGTACTTGGTGAAACTTTGCATTTTCTTGCTTATTTTCATTATTACTTTGCATTTTCTATATGAGGCATACGACGAGGCATTCTACCAACATGCAATTTCAATTCCTAGGAAAGTTAGCTATTTTAATTGTTTTATTTTCATTTTCTTTCCATTTTCCAAGCTTGGAACACATAGAATCCTTCAATCGAATCGATCTCCGATAATACCAAGCCAAAAATCCGTTGATTCATTTCAACACCACGAAAACTCTTCTAACAGTTTGTCAATCCCAACTTGTAGATTTAGCACCAAATCATCCCAATAGATGGTTCTAAATGATTATAGGCACTAGACCCGTAAGATCTAGCCAACTATCATCAACATATTTACTATCATAAACCCAAAATAATACGAATCAAGAATATCACTATTGCAATAAATATTCATAATCTAAGCAATCAAGAAATTCAAATATTAAAAGCGAAGGAAATCGAGAACTTACTAATTCACGGAAGAAAATAACATTATTCAATCGAATAAGTCCAGAAGCTTTAACTAATCTAATCTATTTCTAATATCTAAACTATCTAAGAACTATTCTACTTTATCTAAGAACTAGAAATTTAAAACTAAGAAATATAGAAGAAAGAAAATAAAGAACACTCTTGGGTTGTCATCCCCAAGAGGTTCGAGAGTAGTGTAGGACGTTTTTGGGTGCTGGCATTCCCCTCCTTTTATAGGATATGGTGATTTCCTTTTCTCTCACCAAATCCTTCTTCAAAGAGGTATCTTGATTTTATTTCCTTTTTAATTCCAATAATAATTTTTCTCTTCAAATCCATCAAAGGAAAGGTCTTTTCCCCTTGAATAAGTCTTACCAGCTGCTTTTAATATAATTATAACCTTTTTCAAAACGCTTTGTAGCCGGGCTTGCTCGTTTTATGGGCCGAAGACTCTTAATTTCCGAAACAGTGATCTCACTGGGTAACCCAGTGTCGGCATGTGCATCGATCGACGCTTCATAGAGTTTGCGTCGGTCTTGCGCCGAGGATGGTCAATCGACGTGGGCGGCGGACGCGGACACTGGGTAACCCAGTGTGGACAGCGTACCTAGTGTCAGCCGTAACACTTTAAATCGAGGCTCAATCTTGCTAAAACTCCATTCGTAAGCCTACACTCAACCATCTCCATACCAAAATACCTAAAAACACCTGAAATAAACATAAAATTAATTAACTATCATTAGAATACGATAAAATAAGTTGGAGACACTAAAATATGAAAATATGCTTAATCTATCAAACTTATACCGAAATCACTAACAAAAACTAACTAAAATACTAGCAAATATCAAGACAATTTCATGTTAATCACCATCTCATTGTTGGTCTCCTCCCTTTGAATCAGTTTAAGAAATTCCGATTCCTTCAACAAAATAAAGTGATAGTTAAATCACGAAACGTTTTCAAAAGATTTCAAACATCTAGAAAAAATTGAAAATATTTTTGATTCTCAAAGCTTGAGTGAAAGCCGTTTATATCCTTTTGATGCAGTTAATAAATGTGCATAATATCTCAAAAAGAATTACTATCTCCGAAAATATTCAAAAAAAAATCTCATATAATCTTTTGAAATCCGTATATAAAGATTTTACTATCTATCAAAATCTCAAAGTTTTGAAATATTGCAAACATCTCAAAATATTATAAAACATTTTCCAAAAAGATCAATAATCTCAAAGTATATATTGCAAACTCACATCCTCGTAAAGGGTCCACTTGTTGTATTTAACCACTAATGTCTGGTCGGTAATTAATCGCACAATTGAAAATGCGCTCTATTCATTATGAATTTATCCCATATTAACCTTCACCTTGAAAAGAACCATTCGATCAATTTGTTTCAGCAAATCCTCCTACAGTTCTTCATCGGACCGACTCTGTAATGCCAAAAATATCAACATTAAATTTATATATTACTGCTTAACATTTTTTAAAAATAAATTGCTGAAACTAAAAAGTTAACAACAAAATTACACCTCTATAAATTCAAATCGAAGGTCATGGCATGACCTTCCAATTAATTTCTCGGCCTCCCGATCCCAGCATAGTAGAGATGCATTAGCCGTAGAGTCCAAAACCTCAATCCTTACCTTGTACCTTCATTTTAAAATAAAATAATATTATATAATTGTATAATATGTTCAGTACAATGTGAAATATTTCTAAATATTAAATTTATTTATTACCTAAACACGCCCAAAGAATAATTTCT
The DNA here is from genome assembly GCA_014905375.1 of Phtheirospermum japonicum. Classification (NCBI taxonomy): domain Eukaryota; kingdom Viridiplantae; phylum Streptophyta; class Magnoliopsida; order Lamiales; family Orobanchaceae; genus Phtheirospermum; species Phtheirospermum japonicum. The sequence goes on from BMAC01000120.1 coordinate 483,535, forward strand.
CAACCCCCACACTTGAATTCATTCTCATCCTCCTCAAGCTTTCTATGGCACTTTGTGCATGCATTGTACCACCAATCGTCGATAATAGAACTGATTATAGCACATATCTAAAATGTGCATGGCTGTATTTGAAATAGTACACTATTAATAAACTAATCATTAAGAAAATCTAAGAACAACACAACTCTAAAATAAAAGTACCTCGTCGACTGTATACAAATAATCGACCGGTTGGAAGACAACATTGCCGGAGGCAATCTAATCAACTTCAGTTCACGAAAGCTTTAAACTAGCATGGCTAATACTCTTAGTCGGATTGATGGAACCCTTCAGGATTCTGAATTTATTTAAATTCAGATTTTAAAATGCTATACATAAATAATAAATAAGGTATTTAGCAAACACTTATTGAACTATACATATTTCAAAAAAAACATACCTGCTTTTAAAACTGACAATTTCCGGCACAGAATTGGAGGTAATCAATTTTGCCACCTCAAATGAATTTGAAAGGGTAACAGTATTTGCACAGTCAATTTAAAGACATTATTAAATAGAAAAAATACACTGAAACTAAAAATATTGAAATAAATAAATTCGATACTGAAAAATGTATCATGTATAATAATCATTATTAATCAAAAATGAATACAAACTATATACATAAAATTCTTTATAATAAATTCTGTTTTATTTTTATTATTTCCAAAAAGTGAAAAACACGCTTCAATTACTAAAAGCAGACCGAATATAACAAATTCAGTAACAAAAAGAAATGCAATCAATCTAACCTTGTATTGATTTCAACAAAGGAAATCAGAGAATACACAGAAACTAAAAATACATAGAATCTAAAATTATTGAAATAAATAATATCAAAACCAAAAAATGAATCATGAATAATATTCATAATTAATCAAAACCGAATATAAAATATATACATAAAATTCATTATAATAAATTATATTTTATTTATATTCTTTCCAAAAAGTGAAACACACATTTCAATTAATAACAACAACTCGAATATAACAAATCAGTAACAAAAAAAATGCAATCAGCCTAAATATATTATTACCTCTATAGACCTTTGAATGACACATTTGCAAAATCATAATCGGAGGTTTCACGGAAAGACTGCTTTCAAAAGCTAAAATTTGATCAACGTATTCGCCCCAAAGAGTACAACTAATTCGAAGACCACTGTAATACAAAACGATAACAATGGCTGATTATTAATTCTATTAATTCCTATATAAATACAAAAACAACCAAACAAATAGTATATGTAATAATACTGATGAGAAGTGTTATAATTGAAACTTACCTTAATACCAGAGTGATTACTCGAAAGGGGTGGCAGTTGAACAACAAGGGGAATAGTAGTGTTAGAGTTTTGAGGTGTGTTGGAGTGAGCATGCTGAGGTGATTGATGTGAAGAAGGAGTTTGATTAGGTAATGTGACTGGAGATGTGGGATCATTATTCAGAAGTGTTGATGGTGTGACTGTTTGAGAAGGTGAGATGGGAAAAGTATGGTATTGAGGTGGTGTTATGATAGGTGGCAAAGGGACCAGATGAAATGTGGAGAGTTAGCGACCTATTTAAATTTGTATGGAAACTCATGCTTATTGAACACATCATTTGTGGATATTATCACCTTCCCAGAAGGTGGCAAAACTTTTTATCCTTTGTATTGAGTGTTATAACCAAGAAAGGTACTCGGAACCGACCTGTATTGAGGTTTGTGGGAATTTTAGGGTCTGTTATGAGGATAACAGAGGCAGACAAATACTTTAAGAAAGTTGCAATCAGGTTTTGTTTGAAGAGACACTCAAGAGGAGTTTTATAAAGATTTGTTTTATAGGAAATTCTGTTGATAATGTAGGCCGAAGTGGTAAAGGCATCTTCCCAAAATCTGAGAGGTAGGTTTGAGTGGGCAATCAAAGACAACCCCATCTCAACAAGATGTCAGGGTTTCCTTTCAGACACACAATTCTGTTCTGGTGTATAAGGACACGATATCCTATGATTTATACCATGATCTTGAAAAACCGTAGCAAGAGGTTTGTATTCAGTGCTACCATTTGATTGAAGTTTTTGATTTTGCAATTTAGTTGATTTTCAACAAGGTTTTTAGAATGAACAAAGGCATATGAAACCTCTGATTTGGACTTTAGGAGATAAATCCATGTATATCTACTGAAATGATCAATGAAGGTAACATAGTAAAGAAAACCATTTGATGACTTGATGGGTGCTGGTCCCCAGAAGTCAGAGTGAATGAGTTCAATCGGTTGAGAGCTAGTAAATTGAGAGTTTGGAAAAGGAAGTTTGTGGTTTTTTGCCAAAATACAAGAGGAACATAAAGACCAACTTTTATTATTGATGTTATAAGGAATGTTACAGCTTTTCAAAGCCATATCTATTATATCTTGACTAAAAGGACCTAATCTAGAATGCCATAGATCAGAGTTAGGCTATTTATTCTAAAAACTGGAAATAAGACAAGTTTGAGCAGGTCGCATGATGAAGGGTGATGCAGGTAGAGGTTGATATGTGGCTGGCTTGTTGTTATGATGGTTGAAATAGTAGAGTCCATCTTTAACTGTCCCTCTGAGCAAGATGGCCTTGGTTGTTTGATCCTTAATGAGAAAATAAGAAGGATGGAATTCAAAAAAATACATTATTATCAGAAGCAAGATTGGAGACACTTAATTGATGTTTAGTGATTGAGGTAACATGAAGTATATGTTTGAGCAAAAAAGTTATAGAATTGAGAGGAGCTTTGAGAAAAGAGTTACCGGTGTGATTAATATTTACTCCAGCTCCATTTTTCATTTGGAGCTTGTTCCCTCTAGCATATTCTGAGGCCATGTTCAGATTTAGGAGGTCATTTATCACATGCGCAGTTGCTACAGAGTCAGGAAACCAAATAGTATCTGCATCATAGTCTGAATGCGAGCTTATGCTTCCACCATTCCCGAAGTGTACCATATGGAGTGAAGGATTTCTGACTGACTGCTGGTTGGATTGGATGTTGCTGTAAGAGTTGTCATTCTTATACCAGCACCTGTGTGTTCTATGTCCAGAAATATAGCAGATCTGGCATACAACCTTGTCTCCTCCATTTGATCTTCCTCCGCGAAATCTTTGACTTTTGCCTCCTCTACCACCTCTGGAGCTGTTCCTACCTCCTCCACGACCTCTTGAGCTTACTCTACCTTATTGATAGTTATAATTGTTATTGACCCTTGCAGCGTTGACCTGTGTAGAAGTATTGACTGAAGGCTGATACCCTTCTGTATTAACATATGAAATATTGTTGTTGTTGGTTTCCAATCTGGTTTCATACGTGAGCAAAAGGGCATGCAGTTCAGCTAATGTGTAAGGCTGAGGTCTGGATGTAACATTAACCATTACTGAGTCATATTCACTTCCTAATCCAGCCAAAATGTGCAAGATCTGATCTTTTTCAGAGATCTTATTCCCTGCAGAAGCCAAAACATCACAGCAAGACTTCATCTTTCCTAAATACTCTTTCATGGATAAGGCACTCTTCCTTAAGGACTGCAACATTATCTTATACTTTATTATCATGGCTTGAGACTGCGTGTTAAAGTTATTCTTAAGAGTAGATTATATTTTTTTAGATGTATTGAAACTAACAGTTAAAACAAGAGTGCTTTCACTTAAAGAGAACAGGATCCATGAGGATAAGATTTGATCTTGCCTTTCCCATGTAGAAAAGAAGGGGTTTGTCTGGTTTTCTCCTTCATCAGTTATAAACTGTGGTGGAGATGAAGATCCTTTCTTAATGAATGCTTCAACACCATAGCCCTTGATGGTCGTCAAAGCTTGTTGTCTCCAGATCAAGTAGTTATATTCATCTAATTTGGTTGAAATGAGCTAACTTTGAGGATAAACCATTGGAGGTAGAGAAGAAGTTTGGGTTGAGGAGGAAGAGTTATTGTGAAACATCATTTGTAATAGAAAAACAGAGTTAGGCCCTCAATCCTGCTCTGATACAAAGAAAGAAAAGCAGCGAGCTCATTACGAGCTTAAATAAGTAAAGGCGAGCTGAAGAGATTTTACTATATATCTTTGTTTATATTTTTCATACATAACATCAATAAAATATACAGCTATATATAGAAATATAACGAACTAAGGTTGCCTTAAATCCTGTGGTAAAAAATGCTACCAATGCATCTTGACAAAGGCTAGCTATAATCGTCTGGCCAATAATGTTACAGTACCATTTGACAGTTCTAGCAGATAGGACTGTACTGGACTAGGGCTGACATCATCCGACGTGGCGTAGGCTCTAAGTATTCCTAGCTGGATCTTGTGGCGACCTCTCGTGTTGATACTTATGAGACCTACCAGGTCTACATTCATACGACCTGAACTTATCAGTCGGCACTCATGCGTCCTGAAGTTATCAGGTCGCCAATTAGATCTGTGAATGTGCGACCTGAATCCATCAGGCCGTTGTGACTTATACTCTTGTTTAGAAAATACCCATACCATTTTTCCCAACAAATTTGTAGATTTAAAAGTTCTAATTAAAAATATTGCGAAAAACTAAATAATCAAGAATAGAGATTCAGTGCACATTTAGACGTGTGTAATTGCCTATTTAGAAGTACATTGATGCATTGTTAGAATGACAATGATATTTGTATTATATATCATATTTCTCCAAGCTAATTTTCAATAATTTTATTGTATTTTTAATAGTTTTTTAATTCACATTTACATGTCTGAAAATGCACTGTTATTAGTACAACCATATAATAATACATGTTATATGTTTATTAGTCAACCAATTTTTTGTGTCGTCACTGCTCCGGATGACATTTGTTAAAATATGTTTACAAGTATATATGTACAATAATACTTCTCTCAATCATTCAATGCTCCAGATGACATGTGTCGTCACTATGTAGGTCCGGATGCTGAGTTATCAGCTTCTAATGGTTTATGTTAAAATATTACCTTTTGGGGATTTTTGGCCTGGGTATAAATAACTATTTTTCCTTATTTCATTTCTACCACTAACCTAGGGTTTCTATCCTCTCTCGCCGCACAAATTAATTTTGTGAACTATCTCCACGCAATCCTTTTTTTTTTCAAAGAAAAACTCTTATTCTTTAGCAACCCATTATTTTCTTTAGATGAAAATCGTTTGTTGTCATGATAATCGATTTCCATGTATTTCAGTTCAACCTTTTCGATCTGCTATTTATTTCGAATGAAATTGACTTGAGAAATGGAAGAGAATTTTCTAATCTTTTTTATATTTAAATTATGTTTGTTTAGAAATATTACTTTTACAGATCTGCGGTTTCATTTGAAAGTGGAAATAGGTCAGACATTTTTGTAGATCTGCGCTTTCATATAATATCGCATATCAGAGATTTTTGCAGATCTTCGCTTTCATTTGCTTGCGCTTTCTTTTTATTATTTTTTTCCTTCGATTTCATATTCAAATATCATTTATTTGATTTGTGGTTTGATATTTTTGCAGATCCTCAAACATTTTTGTAGATCTGGGGTTTCATTTGCTTGTGGAAATAGGTCGAACATTTTTGCAGATTTGTGCCTTCATTTGATATCCCAGATCTAAGATTTTTGCAGATCTGCGCTTTCATTTGTTTGCACTTTCATTTTATTTATTTTTTTCTTCGATTTCGTATTGAAATATCATTTATCTAATTTAGATGCGGGGTTGAACGTTGATCAAAGAATGACGAATGTGTTGGATTGTTTTTTTGCAAATCTCTTATTGATTTTTTTGCAGAACTTGGACAATTTTTTTAGATCGAATTTTTAGAAATAATGAATGTAATGGGATTAATTATATTTTAGTTTTATTTTCTTTTGTATTAAATTGGTGTCCTTTCTCTGGTTTTTTGTTTGATTTTTTGCAGATTTTCAAAGATTTTCCAGATCGAATATTTAATAATAAGATATGTAATGTGATTGAATATATTTTTTTCTTCGATTTCGTATTGAAATATCATTTCTCTGATTCGAACAAAAAGTTTTTTTTTCAAATGAAATATATCTTTTAAAAATTTACATATTGAGATATGCAAATTGATACGAAACCGCATGCATTGTACTGTATTTTCTTTTCTTAAAAGATATGGTCAATCTTATGATCTCATGGATAAAGTTCTGGACTAATTTTTTTTGTATTTTTTTTATTTATGGTTGTCTTTTTTTATTTGGTTCATCTACGTACATACATTTTTATATAGTGATGGACAACAAACACGTATTATGTTATCAGAGAAATATTATGAATTAATATAATTATAAAAAAAATATAGATTAAAATAATTCATCATGACAACAAAAGATTAAAATAGTTGTTATAAAATATTATTATTTATAAGGAACAAAATATTATTATCAATTATGGTTTAACGCCATCTTTTTTCTGTACTTAAGTATTATTATTTATTATAAATTCTTATAAGGAATAAAATATGGATACAATATTCTAATAAGGAAAAACATATTCTTTTGAATATATCGATCTAGAAACATGATAGATCCATATTTTATTATAAGATCTGTTGAATGTTTTATGAAAAAATTTATTGTATCCATAATTAAGCTACGTATATAATAATGTATATATACCTTTCATCATTAGATAATATGTCTCTTTGTATAAATCTCCTTCTGACACAACTTCAGCGATCATGTCTACGAAATAGAACGACTCTCAACTTACCCACAGTCTTTATGAAAGTTTTTTAAAGCTAATGATCGCAGTATTACTGATGGTTTGAGATTCAAAACTAATTAAATATTGATCTTTGACTTCTAGATTTATAAAATATCTTGCAAGCTTTCAACAACAAACTAATTTTTTTTCCCTTATATAATGGATAAACATTAAATATATTGCCTAGAATCATTAAAATCCTTATAGTATCTATACTTTATATATATATATATATATATATATTAAATATATATATCAAAATACCTATTGCCCCTAAAAATATATAATATACGTAATTAAATTAACTAATTATATTATAAATGATTTGTTGAATTAGTTAATTCCAACCATTGATTTGTAATATAGTATAAATATGACGTGATTTGTGTCAAACCTTTTAACAAACCAATACCAACTAATCTTTTATAATTCTATAAAAATATTTTTATGTAACATAATTTTGTGATTATAATAAATTAAGAATCTATAACAAAGATAGTGATTATCAGTTAAAATATCTAATTTAGTATTTTCCTTGCTTCGAGAGTTCATTAATATCTTGGTATTATATTGTTTAAAATCATTTTAAAGATTTTATTTCTATAAATATCTAAATAATTAACATGGATCATTTATCTTTAGTAATAACCAATTACATGACCACGCATACTAACTGATCATCATGTCTAAAAGTCAAGGATAACATGTTGTTTTGCTGAAATATACGCTACGAAATCAAAGCATCTATTTTTGTGAAGATAAAAATAAATTTCTAAAAATACCAATCCATGCAAGGATCTTCAAATAGATTATTAGACATTTTTTTTCAATTATTAACTTTTTTAAATAATTGTTGGTTTGTATTCAATTTCAACATTAATGTATTTTTAGACTATGACGTAATTTTCTCACACATTGAATATTAATTCAGTTTTGTAATTAATGTAATACCATACCATTTTTGTATTTATCAACTTAATGGTAAGTAATTATATTGAATGATAAGTAACTTAAATTACGGGATATGATTTGTTCAGTGTATCTATACTTACCATTTTATATGTGTTGATCGTTAATTCCCACAAATTATGGAACAGTAATAAATTTACAATAATAACTTAAATTTTTTAAATCGATGTAATTTTGAACTTTTCATTTTTTCAAATGACAATTAAAGTCAACTTTCGCTAAAATTAAGTAATATATTTTATAATGTAAATGATTAAATATTTCTAATGAGATTTAATATTGATTATTTGATTTAAAAAAAATCCTATAGTAATTCTATAGATCATTATTTTAAAATCGAAAGTCAATTATGAGTGTTAAGATTAACCTAATTATTTCCACAATCTTAATAATTAAAGTCTTCCTAATAAAAATTAATATTGATTATTATAATCAATCAAATTTCTTCATTATGTTATCCAACCTAATTGTGTTCACACCTTACAAAGACTAACAATATAAAGTAACTTTCCATATTTATTATTTATAATACAAATGATTATATCCATTCAATTCATACTATGTTATTACCTTTCGGTTTAGATTTTTCATTTTATTTAAAAGATTATTATTCAAATTTCCTTAACTACAGTTAAAACATGGTAATATTTGAGTTTCGATCAAAACATGTATATATTCATTTAATTGTTTTGTTAATTTAGTTTAATATTCAAGTTTTATCATGTTTATTTTTTTAGATTTAAATAATTTTTAGTAGAGAGATGTATTTATTACACTGTTCTTAGTTACAATTACTAATTTTGAAAAAATTTATCATTCATTTAGACTTTTTTATTTGATGGAGAGATCAATAATCATAATTTTTTTTTAATTTCAATTAATAGTTTTAATTGAATAATCAAGTTTTTTTCAAATAATTCTATATTAATTTAGGTACAAATTATTTTTATATAAAATAAAAAATCTAATTAATGAGAATATATATATATATATAACAATAAAGTGAAATTAATATTATATTTAATCTCAATAAAAACATTTTAGGCGCCTTTTGTAAATATTAATTTTTTTTAATAGATATACTGTTTTTTTTATTCTCAGTTATTTCTTTTACAAGATTAGTCGCGCTATGTTGAATGATATTATTGTTTCATGTCATCTCCAGAAAAAGATGAAAAACCTACTGTAATCTTTAGTGTAAATGACTAGATTTAAAAAATGTATATGTATGTTATTAAACTTCACTGTTGTTTATGCACAATATGACTTTGTTAAGTTTTTTGCAATAGGAGTTTACAATTTGTTCAAATTTTTACATTTACATGACTTTGGGTTTAAGGTTCATGACTTAAAATCATTATCTTGAAATTTGTATATATTTGAATTAATAGTAAATAACTGCTATGGTCTCACACCTTATTATTTTATTTTACTGCAGGTTGGAGAATAGCATGTGAATGTTTTGTACAACTAAGTATTTTATAATTTGTAAACTACATTTCAACGAATAGTAATCATTTTATGAACCATGTTCAACATTTTCTTAATAATATTCTATATTTTAAAATAATTAGATGGTTTTAATATATAATGCTTAACTGTATATATATAATAACTGTAAATTATTTCACACATTCTAAGTTATCTTATAAATATTATAGTATCCATATACATATAAACGAT